>JAQFZH010000080.1:0-56538 GCA_034695485.1 Entomobrya nivalis | reverse complement strand
CATTACGTAATCGACCCCAAACATTACGTAATCGACCCCAAACATTACGTAATCGATCCCAAACATTACGTAATCGATCCCAAACATGACGTAATCGATCCCAAACATGACGTAATTTCAGACAGACATATTTAAAATGAACATTTTGTTTTTTTTCGAGAATCCTATTTAAAAGTTTTACGGGGTTTATTACACATGTTGAGCTTCTTCATCTTTGCAACCTTGCATTGCAATTGAAGTACACCATAATTGTCGCAAATGATCGTTCTCAAAATCATTAATACTTTTTGATACAAGATCTCCAGGAATTTTGGATTGCTGGACTTTATGCTACTACACTAACACTTGATACGTCATTTGCTATTGGATTCAGCGTGACAGCAAAACAGTTTTCTATCATTTCTCTTCTTTTTGACGTTAAGTGTCATTGTATAATTAAATCATCATGAGTAAAGCAGTTTTAATTTACGGTGGCAAGGGAGCTTTGGGTTCTCATTTGGTACAATTTTTCAAAAACAAAGGATTTCATGTTGGAAGCATTGATTTTGTGGCAAACGAATCTGCTGATTACAACATTTTGTTGCAAAACAGTCTGAATTTGGAAGAACAGGTATGGCGTTAAAAAAAGCGTTATTGAATGAATGGAAAACATGAGACACGTTTCAGAAATCCCTTTAATTTTTTTTATCACATCTTCGTAACAGGGCGAATGCGTGAAGAATGGAGTACCTGAAGGGTTGAAACTGGATGCAATTTTATGCGTTGCTGGAGGATGGGCAGGTATGCATCAAAAGATATTGATTAAATATTGTTTGTTGAAGTTAAATTAAAAACCAAATTTTTGACCAACTTTAACAGGTGGTAGTGCGGCGTCCAAAGACTTTCTCAAGAACTCCAATTTAATGATGCAACAAAGCTTGTGGACAAGCCTAATTGCTAGCAACGTGGCAGCGAAATGTCTGAAAGAGGAAGGAACCTTGGTTAGTAGAATTATAATTTTTTTGAAGTCCATTCTGGGGCTAGTTAAGACACCCAGTACCTTAGTTAACCCACTAACTCATCATCAGGAGTATAAACTAAGGTACTGGACCCAGATTGTACTTCTTGGCTTTTTAGCATTGATGTATTCAACGAAATCAAATCTCAAATCAGAGCATTTAAAATCCTATAAATAATAGTATCAAAACGGATATTTCAAACTTTGAAAGCAATAATTTAAAATTCAATTTCCGGTGATGTAATTCCAATTCCGGAATATTTTTTTAAAAGGTTTTGACCGGTGCGGCACCAGCGTTGACCCCTACTCCGGGGATGATAGGGTATGGAGTGGCTAAGGCAGCCGTTCACCAATTAACAAGATCGGTTGGAAGTGACAAGGGTGGCTTACCCAAGGGCAGCAAAGCGTTGGCAATTTTGCCCGTGACATTAGACACGCCAATGAATAGAAAGTTTATGAAAGTGGACGAAACGTGGACACCCTTGGAAGACGTTGCAAAGTAAGTTGAAAATTGTGGAACTGCTATATACCAATCAGAAGCTATATAGTTTGAGAGAGATTGTTTTGTATTTTATTTTGTTCCAATTCAGTATACTGCACAATTGGATCACGAGTCCTGAGTCACCACCAAGTGGCAGCTTGGTCCAACTTATCACGAAGGGTGGAAAGACTGAAACAGTGGTTGAATGAAGACTTTCCATCAGTTGTTGAATGGACCAAATTATTCTTATTCCAAAAATGTTCCTTTATTCAGCATTGCTTACTCAAATATGCGACATTAAAATTAAAAACTGCGAAAGATAATAGTAAAACCAATTGTAGTCATTAAATTACTAACAGTGTGTCAAGCAAGCTTGCAGTTGTACAAAGTCATATATGTCATTCAATAAAACAAAATCAGGGACCAAACAAATCACTTCTTCTGAGTATTTTTACTATGTTTGTAGTTTATTAAGTTACTTCAACAAGTAGTAAGATTATAAATAAAAATAACGTCAAAAAATGAACATACTTTATACACTTACGAAAGAATTAATTAAGTATTAATAAGAAGTAGTAAAAGACTATTTGAATCCTGCTTTTAGTACAAAACATGCAGTATATAAATACTTATTAGGTTGAATAGTTTTATGAATCAATCATGATCATGAATGAAATGATTCCTCAATCACGGTCTACCCTGAGGGATGACAAAAGACAAATCATCTCCCGTCTCTCCCCAAGCCACTCTATTTGTTTGAAACACAATGTTCCAAGCAATAAGTGCTACGGCCCAGACAGTCGCTCCCAGTCCTGATCGTATCACATCTATTTTTTAAAAAAATCAAATTTCATCATCAGACATATATTTACACCATATTTCATCATTGCCTTCATAAAAGAACAGGAATTAAGCAATTTTACATTTTTTAATATCTTGCTGTTCGGGATATGGAGGTGTTCTGAACGCTTCTCGATAGAACCACACCGCGTTAATGGCCCACACAAATGGAAGGAATGCAAATCCAGCTACAAATTGAAACAGAGATTTTTAACCGTCTTTCTCACCAAAATTCACATCGTAATATTTTTGCAAACGGAATTTTACAACTAAAGCTTTTGTACGTACCATAAAAATACCGACGACATAGGAATAACTTCCTGTCATTCTTTTGCTTTGACATATTCATTTTGAGGCGTAAGTATAATCAGTTGTGCAAGCCTTTAAAATCACACCCACTTTAACTGTGAATTTATAATTGATAAACGCAATGATGATAATTAGGTACGCTAAATTTTCCTCAGAAAACACAATTTGGATATTTTTGTGCTACAAACAGGTAACAATTGAGGAACCATTTATAGCTTAAAAACAAATAACTACACTTAAGTTGTCGACAGTCAAGTTTTTAATGCACTAAATTGCACACTTAATTTTTTTTAAATCATCTGACAGATCAGATGATGGATGAAAAAAACTTTTATATACCGAAAACTCTTTCTTCATTCTTGGGTACGAGATATACATTGCATAATGTCATTTATTTGCTGCCAGTCAGTCCACTTGGAGGACAACCTGAACCTGAGTCAGTGAGTCTTGTTTGAGATTTGTTGTTGGTGGTAAACAAAATACAGATGATTCATCCATATGGGCATGCAAAAGTCATGGAACATGAAGCACGTGAAAGCCAAAAGTGAAGTCAATCCTGAAAAGGTAAAAAGTGTCTTTTTCCAAGTCAATCTCAACGGTCAACGGTATTTAGTGACCAAAGGCATACATTTAAAGCAAAATATAATTTTTCTTGTGGTAAAAAACCAAGGCTTGAATTTAAGGGTAGCTTTTCAGTTCTTAACTTGACTTAAGAGTCATTGTCTGCTGAAGTCGTCAACTCGTCAGAGGTCAAAAATGTAAACTTTTGATATTTTTTTCAGACATGCCCACATCAATCCCGATGGAAGAATTTGATGAACTACTGGGGTCCGGAACAGAAGCAGCAATCTATAAAAAAGCTTTCAAAGAAGGTTACGACGAGGGTACTCAGGAAGGTTTCAAGGAAGGTTGGCAAGTTGGTTTAAATACGGGCACTGAGATTGGTCTTGAATTGGGGAAGTACAAAGGATTTGCTTTGGCGGCTCAGGAGCATCTTCAGGTGTCAAAAAGCGGTGCTTGTACTGGGAGTGGTGATAAAGCAGTTAATGACAATTCTCACCCGAAAACTTTAAAGCTTTGCGAGAAGGTGATAAAATTAGTGGACGAGTTTAAGTTAGAAAATGCAACCAGCATTCATGACGCTACTTCTCAAATAAGAACTCAACATAATCTTCTGAAAACTTATTTGGGAGTTTCGGATGAATCTCAGTCGCAGTCAGTTCCAGGACAAAAGTATACATTTTGATTTAAACATTAGCTCAATAGAAAATGAATGATTTAGTTAGCAAATTTGACATAGTAGCCATTGGGCCAGACGAAGGAGAGGACAAAAATAAAATGTACAAAACTGAATTGATGAGAACTTCTTTGAAAAATATTGCCAACTTTGTGAAGCCTGCTTTAACATTCCTAAATTGTCATTTTACGGATTACTATTTAAAATCATATTGGAACAGCTTACTTCCAGAAAAACTGAGACTTGATCTAGAGTCGAAATCGATTGAAGAAGTTAAAAAGTGTATGACTGACTTGACCACAGGAAATTGGAGAAAATATCCAGAAGCTGATGGGAACTATGATGGGAATTTCAGCACTGTTTCTACTTTGGAAGACTTAATTGTTACGGTTGGAAGACTAAAGTTGCATGAGCTTAATATTTGTACATCTTACAAAAATTTGGAGGAAAATCGTCAACTTTTAAAGAACAAATTTCCAGAATATTTTGTCGATTTGGAATTTGATAGATTCATGTCATCTAAGAAAATGCACGAGGTCCTAAAGTTTAGTGAATTTATAGCTTGTACTTGTAATGAAATCAATTTGGGTACTTCTTACGATAATCCAGCCTTGAAGCAAGTTTCACAAAAGAGAAAAGTAAACAATATTGTTGATGTTGGAAGTGGGAAAGGTTATTTAAGCTCCTTTCTGGCAATGTATTACGACCACAAGGTTTTGGCCATTGATGCATCAGCCAGTAATACAGAAGGTTGCGACAAACGGACTGCAAAACTGGACAAAACATGGCCGCAATTAGTTCGCCGTGCGAAAGAGCGTCAAAAAACAGGTACCTGTACACACATGGGAAAGCACTGGAAAAAGAAGTTGGCAAAGTTGGGAATATCTGAGGAAGATTACTTAAATTCGCTGAAATTGGATACACAATCGGGAGAAAACAATTTAAAATCTGTGACTGAAATGATAACGACGAAAACTGACTTGCAAAATTTAGTACACACCAATCTTAGTGAAAACGGGGAAGGGGAAAACAATGAATATGGAATAGTAGGACTACACACGTGTGGAAACCTGGGAGCAAATATTTTGAAATTATTTCTTCATAATGAAAACGCGAAATTCATATGCGTTGTGCCTTGCTGCTATAATCTAGTACAAGAGGATGAAACGCTGTATCCAAAAGATGTATTTTACGGATCCAAATTTGCAATGACAAATGGTGGTGTAGTTAAATCTGCACCATGGCCTGATGGAAGTATAGGATTTCCGTTAAGTAGCGTCCTTAAAAATTATAGTGATGGGGAAACTTTTGTGATCGGTAGAAATGCGAGAATGTTGTCAGCATATTCACTTCCAAGAATGATTCAAGAAGAAATGGTAATACTTTTTTTAAATCATGATGTCATAAAGTAATATATTGGCTTGTGATAATGATCAAAATGCTATTTGACTTGTTACAGGGCTTGGATATGCCTCCCGTTCTCTATTACAGGGCTATGCTACAAGTTGTTTTAAAGGAGAACGGACTATTATCTGAAGGGGAGGACAACAGTGATATCCGAGTTGGAAGAATGACCAAGAAATGTTCAGATTTTAAACAGTATGTGCAATTTGCACTTCGGAAGCTAGGAATTGATTCAAGCTCAGTGGTAAGTTTTATTTTAATTAGATTTTTTTTTAATTGCTTATGATTTTCTTTCATGCATACGTTTTTTTTCAGAGAAATGAAACCATTGATAAAGTTGAAGCTGAGTACGGATCATCAGAAACACTGGACAAATTTCACAAATATTACTTGCTGCGAGCCATGTATGCAGCGGTCGTGGAGGATCTTATTCTTCTTGACAGAATTGTTTATCTTTTGGAACAAGTACGGATTTAGAAGAAATTGTATATCCATTTGGCATAAATGTGCCCAATATTACTAGGTATATTATTTACTTTTTAAGTTTTTTAAAAGAATGCTATTTGTCTTTTGACAGGACTCCATCGCAGAAGCAGGACTTGTGCAGTTATTTGATCCAGCTTTGTCTCCGAGATCACATGCGATTGTTGCTTTAAAAACGTAAACGTAAGAAAGCTGACCTATTTATGCACATACTATACTTTATAATTCTCCGTTGTATGTTAATTCTATAAACAAACGAAGATTTTATTAAATGAAGATTTCCAACAACATTTCTGAAATTCTGAATGACTGATTTTCTTGTTTGCAAGGTGAAAGTGACCAATTTGAAATTGCTGTGTATTTATTGATTTTTTGCCATACCTGCATTATTCCTTATCAACGTTATCATACACGATGAATAAAATTGAAGTCATAAGATTCATATCATAAGTATGAACTAAGCATAAAAATCTTAAAAGTTGGCACTGTGAGTGGGCTTTTATATTTTCTTCAATCATTACATTGAATAACACAGGTACACATATATTATGTTATTCATTGCTAGTCAAGTTTTATCTTTAATTTTAATGGACTTGTCTAGTCGGGAATTATTTTATCACACAGGTTCACACTTTGTTTGCATACATAAAAAAAACTGATATAACTATGAAGTAACCTTTTAGAATCTATGAACGTACAACTTTACAACTGAATCAATCATCATTACTTTTCCACTTACTCCGCATTATAATAATAAATACATACTTTCATAACTTTTAAGAGCACTGAGTACCCGGGAGCACCATTCCAATAAGACATCTCATTAAAAGTTAACAACGGCCTTTTTAATCTTGTTTAAGTAGCTCCACACTCAAGTATGTAGGTGGAGAGGGTGGTGGCGTGCATTAGAAATGAAATGACATTCCACTGGCCGCTGGCCATTCGATTCACACAATGAAAACTAATGGGGTTTTGATGCAAACAGAAAGTTATTGAAATGTTATGAAAAATGTCAAATGTGTCTTGAATAAATAAAGTTAGTAAGCGAAAGTTTGTACACCATTGTGTTTGCAGGAAAGAAAGTAGAATTATCATTACTGGCCGTGTCATGGCATGGCTTGTCCAAAATTGTCCACGATAATGTGTTCATCCATCCATCCATGCACATGTTTCATAGAAAATAAAACTGCAAACTTGGCAGTTTGGGGTTTGCTTTTGTTAAAAACTGAGCAGATTTTCTATTTGTGAATAGTTGCGTGTGAAAACTGCAACCATTCAGACAAACATAATATGTATTTTTATACACTGATGTAATACACGATACTGCATGGAGCTTATTTTGTTTATCATGTCAAATAAAAACTTTCCAAACATAGTCGGTTCTTCTAAAATATCTATGCAAAAAGTAGTTTTTGTTTTCGAACCTTCTACTAAAATCTAGCGCTCTTAATTCTTATTGTCAAGTTTTGTGATGTGTCTAGTGTGTCATTTTTCTACCTTCCAGTAAGTGAAATACTAAATACTGTAAGAAATCAGAGTTGGAAATTATGCATCCAGCGGCAGCTATCTCTTTGTTCGAGGTGAAAATTCATTAAAAAATTTAGTCGATTTTCATGGCAATCTTGTCACACTGACTACACTACACCCTGTCAGAGTTTGAATTTTGGATTATTGAAAGTGTCCTAAAATTCATCTAATTTGAGTTTCATGCATACATGAATTTCATATTCCGCGTTCAGCCTATAATTGTGGCTCGTGAGGATAACATAATATGCACTGCGGGAGCTCATCAATCATAAAAGATGGACGACAACTTTCTTCTGGCACGAAAACATTAGACCCGAGTTTTTCTAAAAAAATGTTCTCCTTTTCGGTTGGAACATATAAGTATTCTACCAGCACAGGGCATAGCAAAAAGTAGGTCTATAAGAAAGTGAACCTGTGGCATTTTCCCCCTTGACGTGCAGTTTTCCATCGTATTTGGTCAAAGTGCGCTAGTGTTGTTAATCTTGCTAACTATGTTTGTATTTCCTTGATATGTCAAAATGATGGAATTGTAGAAAAAAATACTTGTTAGAATGTGTAATCGTAATCAGTGTTTTCCCCAATGTTGGTTCCTCCATTCCATTTCACTTCATTCCATCATCATCCAAATAAATTATAAAAGTTACACGCATTGCTCACAAAAATGACTTCCTATCTTCATTTCCAAGTGCGCACTCACAAATTCTTGGGAGCAAAATCGTAACCGTAAGTTGCAACAAATGTATTACCATTACCAGATTGCTTTCCATTCATTCATAATTCATAATATTGAATATGTATCCACTTTTTATTTGTTTTCATTCGTTCTGCTTGTGCTTCAATGCATCATAGAATCAAATAGCACTGCACAAATACAAAGCCAAAGCAAAAGGAGCCGATCAATTATTTTTTAAATTATTGTGAATTCAAGCCTTTATAATTACGTTCATTTACAAAAAAATTGTCGAAATCATGACTATGGCTATGAACAAAACTTTGCAAAGTTATTAACAAACGTGGAGTTATTGTTTTTGAGAAATTGTTGGATTTGCTTCAAGGCCGAAGCGGTGGTGATGATCTATAAAATTTTAATTTTCTTCACTTATTAGATTCTGTAAGCATATCTACATAAGTATATTATATCTTAATGTGCGCATGTGCGTATTATGCCGACCAAAGTTGGATATTTAACATTCGATATCCTTTGTAAAAAAAATGTGAAAGACTTGAAACATTACACGCAGGTGTATGGCTTGTATTGTAAAGAATATACATAGTAGATTACAAAAGAGAATTACAACAATGTATAAGCCATAATTATACTCATACACAGCATTTTGACGTTTCTTTAGAATATAAAGTGCAGAAACTATAAACAAGTTGTTTTTTTCACTCATTCTGCAATAAGCGTATACGGTTGAGATGAGACGCTTGTACATTGAACCCTACCTCAGATTTTCATTGCAGTACATGAAAACTTTTAGAATACAATGTATTCTCAATACGCGCTTCAACATTCGTAATATATGTTAAGAGGTAAGTAAGGAAATTGGTACAGCGTCAGTCGTAGTCTCTAGTCTGTTATTGTATTACACCTGTAAAAATCTTGATATTTTTTATGCTGTAGTCAAGATCTTAAAAATGCATTTGTTGGATTGCAGATGTAATCTTGTCAGAAGAATATAATATTTGGCGAATGGTTATGTAACAAGCAAAAGTTTCGTAAGTCAGACAAACAAAAGTAACAGCTTTCCTTGTTCAAGATAACATAAATATTATAACTGGAAAAAAAAGTTTCCAAGAGGCTACACTTCATTGCTTTTTTTATGTTTGAATTTTTATTTTAATACGAAATTATTCTAAAGCTACATACCTACAAACACGTGTAGCCAACTCGTGTTTGCACACAAAAACTACAAAAGGAATAAGTGTTCTAAATTGTCTAGCAAGGTTGTTTTCGTGGGGTATGCAAAAATAAAACACAAGTAAGTTATTGGAGTGCACAAAATAAAAGTTTATTACATATTAATAAAGTAGAAAGAAACAGTGGGAATCACAAATAACATATATTCCACCGTGAGTGTAAAATGTACTTTTGTTGAAGAAAAGGGTTAAATTGTTACCTTTACTTATTTTATCCTTTTATTTTTCTTCTCCTGGTGCATCATCAATCATTCAAGAAAATATTAGCTTCCACCTTCACCTTACCTTCGAGTGTACTTGACATTTTATTTGGGAACAGCACAAGCATGTCGTTAATAAAAGGATCATGTAGTCTGTCGTTAGTCGTTAGTGATATGGATATCCTATCTTGCTACGACAAATGAGCCCCGTATGAAACATTTCCCCACGGAATGCTTGGTTGGGTCACACTCTGGGTCACACTCCATTAAAATCTATTGTTCAAGTTAATGGTTTATTTCACCCCACAATTACCCTAGGACATAAAAGTTGTCGTAAAAAGTCGAGTACTATTTATTCAATTTGACAGACCCCAAGATTTCCTTAACTTAAATCATTTTACTATTTAATTGTTCACAGAATCAAGTCCCTCTATTATCTTTACTCCTTCTCACGGGATAACCCATTTTAGAATAGCTAATTAATGCGGATAGGTTATGTATAATGTGTAATGGTGATGGAAAGGTAAAAATTAATTAATTAAATTTACACAATCCTTTCCTACAGCTTTAAAAGGTTGGAAGTTGGAGGTATCATTGAATTACATTTTCTCTCGTTGGTTCTCGCATTTGATTATTTGTATCGCCCCTACATTTGGATGAAACATTCATTGAATTGACTTTTGTATTTGTGTGAAGAGTTGTGTTACCTAATCCAAATTCGGAGGAAGCCATCTACATTTTCCCACTCAAAAAATGTAAGAAAAATAAACGTGCTTAACTTTTCCTGAACGTAAAAAATCATCAAATATTTATAGATCTGCTTTGATAAATATGTTTGTTGGAGTGTTGGGCTACGTCTTGCACACCTGCCCATTAAAAATAAGTACTGTCTTTTTGAGAAACGTATAATATTTTCGCAAAGTCATGTATGAAATTTAATTTTTTTCTTTCTTTGTACAACTTTTCCTTATTACTTCACCAGGTTTTCCTACATAATAATGGTAATTTGGATAGTAGCCATCATTTACTTTTTTAATATCATCAGAAGGATGTGTATGGACCTGCTTGTGAGACCGGCGTAAAATTCCTATTGAACGGTGGTTATTGAAAGTGACTTCCAGTCATGCAGAGAGGGAATAAAACAAGGCTGTCTTTCCAACAAAAAACCTCTTCAATCACAGGAAACGCACAACACACTCACACTTTTTCCTAAATTAAATCAACACGCAAAGTTGACATTATGAAATATGAGCTATGAACCTATTGAGTTATTGTGAAACCTATCCAAACTTAATAATACTTACTCCTTGCTATTTACTTTTGTTCCCATAAATGTTGTTTTATTGGTTTGAACTTTTTGTTGTAGATTTATTTTAACATTTTGTTTTATATTTTTTTCCTCCAAACTTAATACTCGTGTATAACTGACTATTGTTCTTTTTTAGTTTATAACTTACTGTTAATTTGTACCAATTTTGCGTGTGTGTAAAATAACTTGGTTTACTTTTATAATTACTTGAATTTTACTGTCGTATTTTTTGTTGTGGTAAAGACACTATTCACTAATAGCATAATAAGCACAACTAACGATGCGAAACCTGCCGCGTATATGGCAGATCTTACCTTCTTGACCATGGTCATTCATTTCCATCCGGTATATCTATAAATAAAGAGCTATATATGATTTTTATGTTTTTTCTTCCTGGTGTGTTGTATATCCACTTAAATGTTTCATACATCAAATTTTTTATTTTATTTTTCATTTTATTGTGTTAGTTTCATAATTGGCTGAAAACAAAAACACTTACAGGATTCAAAACATTATTGACGGCCTGAGGTGCTTTTAATTGGTTTCGAACTTTGAAACGTCTATACCTCACATTTGTTTTGCAATTTTACGAGCATGTGTAGCTTTATAGTTATTTCACCGTTTTCCTTTTACTGAATTACATCTGTGCAGGGCAGTGAGTAGTCATTTCCTATATTCCATTCATTCCACCTGATGTATACAATTTGGTTCTGTGAAGAAAACGATTCTTAAAAATCATGGAAAATATGTTTAGTAATTTTTAGGTTAATTTCATGGGAAAATTGTCCCGTTTAAATTATTCCGTGACTGTGTTTCTCTATCACAATATTTACCTGAAAAACTAGTGACAGGTTTATTTTTTTACCATTATAATTAATCAGCTCTCCTTATCGATTATTGAATTATTCATGTTTATAAGTGTGCGTGGGCGAGTGAGTGAGAGATGACACAGATTTTGTGATTGCTTATCGAAATAAGTCGATAAAAAGAATGCACCCAAAATACAATGTATACTTTTGCATATTTTTTTCCAGCTTTGGATGCGTACATGAAGAGTATGTAGTAATTAAATTTAGTCTGAGCTGAGTAAAAAGTAATTGAATGAGAAACCAAAAGTACGAACTCATGACTGTAAACCTGACTTTTGTTTCGGGATCACATTTCTCACATTTTCGATTGTGTCAGTTTGGGTACCTCGGTGAAAATCATGGTATGGAAATCTTTGCTTGAGGGATTCGGGCATACGGACTTATGTAAGTACACGAACACCACAATCTACTATTCTGAAAAAGTTCCGATCCGATATTATTGCAAGAACGTAATATAATACTCTGCGTAAGTACAAACAAAAGAACTGTTGTGACTCGTCGGGTGTTTGTTTTATCTTTACATATAATATTGGTGTTAGCAGTTACAATGTATTACTGATAAAGGTATTTTGGAAAAAATATGGTGCACTTTTATAGATATTTGCATTCCTTTCCATATGCATATGCCATAATCCAGCAACAATATTCTTTATCATTTGCTGTTGTTTGCAGGCCAATAAAAACTTCTACTAAATTTGCTATAGTAGGACTATAGTAGACTTGTTATTCAAAACGAATCACGTAACTCCGCGTTTACAATGACTAAAAATGAATAAATACAAA
This sequence comes from Entomobrya nivalis, assembly GCA_034695485.1. NCBI lineage: Eukaryota > Metazoa > Arthropoda > Collembola > Entomobryomorpha > Entomobryidae > Entomobrya > Entomobrya nivalis. Next base: position 44,179 of record JAQFZH010000080.1, on the reverse strand, counting down.
TACGCAGTACGCTTTCTTATCATTCAAATATCATTAAAGTTTTCCGTTGTGTATTGTGTCTGTTATTCCAACCGATTTGTTACAGTAATTCACTAACCTGCTCATCCAAACACATTCATTGTATATCAGTACTTAATCAACTGTAGTACATATGTATTGAATGAAGGCAAATTATGTGTTTGGAGTAAACGATTAGTGGATTTGATGTCTCAATGCAGTATGATAAAAACAAAGACTCCACTCATGCAGTCATGCATCATGTTTGGGATGGTGACTGGTGCTCGTCAATAGTGATTCTACAAAATACTCTTATGTCAGATGATGAATTTTTCACGCTTTTTTTGGAAACAAGGCAAGCTCTTCCTGTGACAAAATGAGAAAATATGGTTTAGGATCAAGAATGGATATGACATATGACTAACTACTATAAATGAACAGTAATTCAACTTCAGCTGCATTGAAATATTGTAATCCTTATCAGGATTTATTATCTTGATCGTATGTCTACGTGGCAGGTGGTGACAAATAATCACCAGTTTAGCACATAGCACGTATATACATACGGATAAACTTCAACTTTATATAGTAGATATATAATAATTTGAATAGAGAATAGAAAAGAAAACAGAGTTAAACAGTCGACTGAATTTACTCCTGGGTATTATAGGACATTACCAACAACCCATTTTCTAAAATGCATAAGTGCGAGGATTTTACCTGAGAATTTTTTTCAGAAAAATAAAGGAATATTAGTGAGCAAGAATATGGAGAGAAATTTCATGTGGGGACTCCAGCAGAAAGTTTGATGCAAGCTGTCTGCATGTTGTATTTGCATTGGATGTATGCATTTGACGTGGGTGGACTGGACATGTCATATTTATGAATGTACATATATGACACGATATCATGATCATATTTTGGAACCTCGCACTAAATGAATAAAAATGAATTTTGTTGGTAAAAGTGTCTATGTTTGCTCAGACTTGAATTGATCTTCATATATCTCTTTGTCATGTAGTGGTTGTATAATTATTAATAGTCTAAGATTCAAGGTGCGTGATCATCATCCATCCATCGTTAACTGTCAACACATTTACCGTTACGTTTGTTTTGTATTGGATGAGAAAGGATTGTTTTCCGGAGCTTCCTATAAAGAATCTAGAAGAACATACATAAATGTCGCCATTTCGTAGTTTTGTCCATAGATAGTCAGGGAATTTTGTGATATGTTTTTAGTTTGCTACGGCATAATTTTTTTTAAAGACATAAGTTAGTTCACAGGATTTTGATTTTGTACACTCCCCATTTCATTGCAAACGGCTGCTGGTTGCGTTAAGAAATCTCTTATTATAATTTGAAAATCAGAAGAAATATCACTCTGATAGGATTCATTCCAGTCCAGAGCTTGCCTTGCCACTTTGTCTCATCATCGTAATATTCGTAATTTCTTGCTTACCTTTGCTTGTGAAGAAAGTTTTTGGTTGCAGTTGGGGCATTAAGAGAAAAATGCGTGGTCAACTTTTGGTTTGCTTGGAACGGCGTCGTAATAAGAAAAATATTGCGTGACTTGTGATCTTTATATCTTTCGAGTTTTATTTACTTATCTTTTACGGTTTGCTACGATATAAAACAATGGATGAGAGACTTCAAGTGAATTTGTTATAAATTAATGGTTAGCATAACATAACATAACATGTTTCAATTTCAGTAAAAATATATTCCAATTTTTATCTGATTACAAAATGCAGCAATAAAAGTTATGCAGTTGGTATATGTACATTCTAACATTAACTTATTTCCATTCTGCTTCCTCTGAGCTTTCTTTTCATGGTTTCATGCTTTCTCCAAGATTATCAAGATTATTATTAGCTAATATTTTATTCGATAGCAGCATCCATATTCCTCGTTTCTCTATACAAAAATGTCAGTAGTAGTCATAAGATAAGTACAAAACTGTGCCACGCCAGCATTATAGTTTTCAGATATTCATCACAGCTAGTTCTTCCGCTTCTAGCTTTTGGAACTGGGTATTTGGGTCAATGCTGCTAAAACAATATTCGAACTTGGTATTACATTTTGCTGGTTTTGATTTTTTTTAGTAACGCCGGAGAATATGAAATGAGAGGAAGTTTTAGTTTGTATTCTGATTTCTGCTGTTGTTATTATGTTTCAGTTGTAATAGTAATGGTGCACATGTCATTCCATCCAAAACAAAAGCAGTGTAAAAATATACTTAAAAAACAACATGAAATATCAACTTTTTCCGGCTTTTCTTTCTTTCAATCTCAGTCTCAGCCCAAAACAAAGAAAGCACAGAAAAAAAACAATATTTTTCTTAGTGCTGTTCACATTCTTGGTTTTGTTGTGGAAGAATAATTTTCTTTTTATTGATGTAAATCACGACATCTCAACATCTTGAAACACTGTAATGGTGTCTGATAGAACATGTATCGACAAATACTGGCATGCATACACTTTTATCGCTTACATCATAATCATGTTTCTCCCATTTCTGTTGCAGCTTTGAGTTTTTTATGTGGTGGTTTTGATGGGTTTACAAGAATAAACTCTGCATTAAGCACACATGTGACGATGAGCTCAGACTTTAGAGAAATAAGAAAAAGGTCTGGAACAATAGTTGTAAAATGTTCACGTCTGAGCATCTCGTAGAATGAGTGAAAACACGACACATACACATAAACGATGCATGTAATGACAGTAAAAGCCAAACTTTCCATGAGCTGTTTTTGTCCTCCGAACTTTGAAAAATATCTTGTCTCACAGTCAAATGTTAAAAAGTGACATTTTCTCTTTTTTCTACAATTTTGCTATTTTTGGGTATTTTTACAATCCCAAAAATGCCCAAAGAATGGTTTTGAGAAAGCAAGAGAAAAAAACAAGTGGAGAGAGGACACACTGTCTAAACAAAAGAAGAAGCGATCAGTATATTTCCAAGTAAAATATATATGAAGTTCTTACGAAAAGCAAGAATGAGTCACGAGAAAATAATTTTTTTAGCTAACATTCCTAAATCAAATGGTCATCATCATCTCAGAAAATTAACCGAAAATAAGAAAGTTGTCTTTTTAATAATAAAAGAGTTCATTGATAAAACACATTAAGCTAAGAAGGTGGTAGCACACGGAAGAAAAAAAAAACATGTCACACAACGCCACAGAACCCTTAGTAATTATGCAGCATTATCAGTAAAGTTGTTGTTCAAGTGTTCGTACGTTAACTGTCTGTTTTGTAGGATGGAAGAAAGTAATTTGTAGGAGTTACGTTTTGTCCAGTGGTTGACGTTGACATCACAGCATGGTCAAGCTGAGCTTCACTCACTGCGCCATGCAGAAGAAGAGACAAAACGCAAAAACATACACACATTCAAATTGATAGCATTGTATGTAGTGCTCGGCCGGCACTCGGCATAACAATAATAATGATGATGATATATAAGTCTTGTGGTGAGTGAGTACACAGAACATGAATATTATCTTGTGAAATGGATCACGGCGAACAAAAACTAGTCACTTTCAGTTATCTCGACATCAGTTGGAGTTTGCAGTTGTTCGGTGTAGGAATGAATTGTAGATAGTGGGTAGCAGAGAGAAAACAGAGATGCTAAATAGTACTGTTGGTTATAAATACCTAATAAAGTCTCAATTATCTTGTGAAAAGCCAAACAAAAGGAAAAAGTAAAAATTGATTCAACTGGAAATATATTCATACTGATATAATTTTTGTTGGTCTTAACGAGGACTTGCTCTGTTGTCTGTGTGCCAGCTTATGTACTTGTGCATGTGTAAAAGTGTAATGAACGTGATAAAAGTGCACAGGACATAGGTAATTTTGTTTAGAACAACGGAAATTTACTTTTTGCAATAAAGGCTAAACGTTAATGTAATCAAATAGATGGTGATCATATGACAGTGGTTTTCTCTCATGCGAAAGTTGTTACAACTTCCTTTCACACATCCGGGCAATGAATAAAGGGCAGTAAAGCAAGCATCGCTTTCACAAAAAAGGAACAAAGTGAAAATAGAAAGAAACATTCTTTATATTATATGTATTTGTATTAAAGCGTGATCTTTTGTGCAAACGGTTTTCCTAAACGCGAAAACGACATATGTTTTTAGTGCAGGGTGTGGTGTGGTGAAGGTAAAAAAGGGACTTCTTATGCTTATCATTTAAAAAGGGTTTTCCGATCACATCTAACCCAGGTAAAAAAGGTGATTTATACATATTCAATACATACATATTTTTCAATCTTTCTACTAGAAATCATCGATTCTATTGTCTTTACATCACATTTCCATTCTTAAATAATATATTCACTTCAACAACAGCCTGAATTTCTATATATATTTTTTGAAAACGTTTATCAACTGAAAGGGAAAAATAATTACAAAGTTTTTAATTATTATAATTTTAATGGCAACAAAAGTATAGACCTATCTTTTTAATTCATGCTTACTTGTTGTATATATATAGAAGCATGGAATGAAATGTACTCAAGCATCTATATGCTATGAAATATTTTTTTGGGGAACAAAATTACTGTGGAAATAATTTATAAAACATTTTGATTAATAAAAAGCATACTGACCACGAAGCATACATTTTATAAGTAAAAGTTAGCAATATAACTGTACTAAGCAGAATTTAATTATTATTTTTATCATTGCATGAACGTTACAGGTGTTGTATACATCAAAGTTTATCAAAGAATGAGATTAAAGGTGTATACAAAAACACTCAAGTTTCATAAAAAAAGGTATATCTATACCATATAGCATCATGTACAGCCCCGGTTGGTGATGATGATAATGTTGATATAAATAAAACACATAAAGCCAGATTGGATTTTGTTTTTGTGACCATGAACACAAAATAACCTGCTCCATAAATTTCTTTTTTTCGTTACATATTATTCATGTACAAAAATAGTTTTTTCGTACAGTTCAAACATAACCTACTTAATTTACTGTAAAGAGTAAACTTGTGTTGTTTTATGATGTGTAGGAATGTTACAAGCAAAATGAGTGGAAGTACATAAAAAATGGAAACAAAACATGAGGACGGACGTTAGCTGGGAGTTATGAGATACCTACATGATATATGTTCCTGAATCCCACAGTGTTACAAAAATATAATTTGAATACTTCATGCACCATTCTAAAATGCAGCGGTGTTCAGTGAGCAATGAACATGTAAAAAACTTTTTGGGAAGATGCGCTTGCAAAAATATCAAACATTTGTGATGGGAGGAAGATTATGATCAATCAAACAAAACAAACCAGTGGAGAGGATGAGAAAAAACAAAAGAGCTACTTGTAACACACGTTTTGGGAATAGAGTTCACAAGTGCGTTTTTTTGAACAAGTAACTCCATTAAAAAAGATTCTTGTTAACCTTCACATACCTGACCAAGCGACAACAAAGGTGTGTGTACAACACAGCACACATCAACAACATAACCATGCAAATGTGCAGATTCAAGCTCATGGAAATGTGCTAGCGTTATTAAAACTTAGTATCATTGTGTTATTTCATCAATGTACACGGGAAGGAGCACGTTTTACTATTTTATAACCACTTCAGTTCAAAACATGTGGTTTTGCATAGGGAAAGGGATGATCATCTCACTTATGAAAGATTAGAGTTTTCACACGGCCAATTACATTAAAGGGATGATTTTTTGGAGTATCATATCATATTAGCATGTGTTGGAATATTAAAATTGAACAATAATGTTGAATATTATACGCACTTATTTTACATTAAGCAAATAGTATTTGAATGCTAATTAGACAATAAAACAATCAGATACTGCGAAGATCTTCCTACTTCGTTCAATGAGTTAACAACATGCCAGCGACTCACTTGTCCGAATCCCCACAGCTCTTCTCGGATAGGAGCAGCATTGTTGACGAAATCGAGGATAATCACAACAATCATCATAATCATTACCACAATCGCAGTAGTTCACACGATAGCCTTATAGAGCTTGGTGGCTCACCGGGTCATCGGGATGGACTGGGCTTGGATAGGAATGCAAATCAAATAGAAAGAGTTAGCAAAAAGGTACTGTCATTTATTCAGCCTTTGACTATTTTTTAAATAAGCCTGTTTTTAAATTAAAATTCGGTTTGGTTGGGTTTTTCTCAGGATGACTCACCAATATTTGATTATCATTCGTCCGGCACCCGAATACAAATCCATCCAGAAGACATTTGTATTCATGCATCCAGCTTAAATGATGTAGTAGGTTACTGCACCACTTGCAGAACACAAAGCAAGGCCTTCCCAAAAGAAAGAAGAAAGACTGCTATTAGTTTAACCCTGCTGGCCGGTGGTTTCATTTGTAATTCATTTTCCATATTTTTGACACATCAAAAAATTCCGGATAGGAATTTGCATCCGCCTTTGCCGGACATTTCTTTAGATAACATTACCAAACGGAGATGGTTGAATGATTTAGCGGATATCATTGTGATAATATGTACATTGGCAAGTGCCACATTAGTTATGTCACATAAGCACAGGTGAGCAAAAAGAAAGCAACCCATTATTCCCGTTGAATTATCACAAAGTAGTAATTTGTGTAGACGTATGCTTTTTTTGATATTAAAGTAATTTTAGTTTTGTTGTAACTTCGATTTTAGATGGATTTTAGCACGCAGAGTCTTCTTAATGCTGAGCCTATTGTATACAATGCGCTCTGTAACGATGTATGCTACTGTACTTCCGCTAGCTAATGATCATGTGTATTGTTCACCAAAGTTGAATTCATCATCATTTGCTGAAACAATGTGGGCCGCTACCAAAGAAGTTCTCAAGCTTATGGCTGCTGGAGGACTGGGCTTTATGGGGAAAAAGACGCTTTGTGGAGACTACATTTTTAGTGGCCATACAATCATATTCATGATGACATATCTACTCATTCGTGAATGTAAGTAATCAGAATAAAAATCATAAAAACTAAAAATAAGTTAAATGAAACATGATGTGTACCCAATTAATTTCTTGCAAAATGGCGTATGCCTATGAACAACAGTAAAAACGATTGTTCAGTACACTTCGTGCCAGTATCAATTATTTAAATTATAAAATGACGTGAAGTAATCAGTTTAATGAAACCGCTTGAATCCCCATACTCACCTAAACCTAACTGCAGCCATTATCATTTATGCCACTCCTGACAATTATGCACAATTCACGTTACCCCCAATTCATCTGCCGTAGCTTTAGCTCTGAAAAATTTGTGATGCATAGTAAACTTTAATTTGAACAGATACGCCGAAAAGGCTTGTAACATTGCATTGGGTTATGTGGGCGACATCATGGACTGGGATCATTGGGCTTCTTATCTCACACGGCCACTACACAATTGATGTAATCATTGGATATTACGCAACCACGAGAATGTTTTGGATTTATCATGCTTTAGCGAATAGGGCAGAAAATAAGGTAAATATACAAAAATTATTTCAAGAGCTTCACTTCTGCTTGCGTGCTTAAATGATAGACCGAGATGATGTGATGATTGTGACAAATCCTTCGACTAAAAATGTGTCGTGTTGCGCTTGTACGCGTCCGCTCGCTCCATAAATTAAACAATTTGACGAAATGTTTATTTAAATGATTAAGCTAAATGAATGAATACCTTTTGATTTAGTATATGTGTACCGCATAACAAAAATTAATGAAAATACATTTTCTGTTTGATTCTTTAACAGAGGAGATCCCACTCTAATCATTTATCCGAAGTATGGTGGTTCCCAATCTTTCAGTATTTTGAAGGCAACATAAATGGAAAATTGCCACACGAGTATTCTCTGCCGAGGCTTTGGAAAAAGTCAAGGATTAGTAATTATGCTTACAAGACTCTTCAAATGGTTAGCTAATTGATGAATGATGTTAAAGTTTTGTGTTGATGCAATAATTGCCTTGCAAAGGAGGAGACGCAATTAAACATTCAACGAGTTTTGCATTGTCATGTCTTGATTTTATTATTTTAATCACGTCACAATACTGAATGTATACGTATTAAGAATAACTGACTGCTTAACTATAATGATCAAATATACATGTAATATTCAACACACAAACACAACGTATTTTCGGTACTTTAACATTCGCTTTTGAATTGACTTGAATATCTTCTCGAGACGGATTTAAGATTTAAGAATGCCATCTTGTAGTTGTCAGTACTGACCCAGTAGCTGTTTATCTTCCATTTCCCACAATGTTTAGGATGTATGTAGTGTAATTTACTATTCACGAATTTGGAAGTGGACTTTAAAACAAACATGAGCTTCAAGAATATATGCTTTATATGCGAAAATATAAATGCTTACAATTGTAAAAACCGTATATTTGAGACTTGAGAATGTTAGATAGTGTGATTGACAAAAAATTTACATGAAAGTTAATGCATCTGGTCAATAATTCGATTAAATATTCATTTATAAAATGTTTTGGCATCTTCATTGTTTCCGAGTTGTGCTTTACGAAATAATAAAAATGTACTAGTCAAAAGTGCCTTCACTCTTCTACATAACCAAAAAAACCGTTCTTTCGTTCACTAGAAATAGCCATTAGCTTCTATTAATAATAAATAAAAACGGTCAAAGATAAAAAGTAACTAGTCCTTATCATATTCATTATTGTGGTCGAGAAAATCAATGGAAGTACAGTAGCAACGGTATCAGAAATCAGAAACGTTGGATCAAAAAAACTAATCGTAAACATTTCTCACTGAGCCCATATTCACTCACCTTTATACGTACAACGTATTACTAAACTTTTGTGAATCCTTCGTATAAATCACTTACTGAATCATTGGCATACGACTGGGATTCCATGCAGAGTTGTGTGGAAGCAGAGGAGCATGAGTTGCGTGTTGTTTACTGAGAACAGTTAAATTCAATGCGATTCAAAATTCTTTAATGAAGAATGCTAACATCGTGCAAGAAACTAAAAAAAATCTTTAAAACAATCAATCATTTACCAAAACTTAACGTTTATTGTAAAAATTAAAAAGCGCACGTGTACAAATAAAGTAATACACATAAAAACACTTAATAGTTGAAAGATAATAAAATAGATATTGCGAAAAATGATCGCATATTATCATTAATCATTAAGTTTGATAACAAGAATCAAAACGTAAAATTATCTATCGCTAGAAGTAACAAGTTCAAACCACTGACGCAACGCATCAGACAAAACTGCAGGTAATGCGCTAATTTCTCTCAAAATCAGGTAAAACGGGAATGGAAAATTGTCCATATACTTGACAATTTCTACAGAATTATCAGGTCCGAAAATTGGTTCCCTTATATCCAAAATTGAATTTTTGTTGTCAGGATTATCGATTATTATAAAGACAATAAACACATTTTGCTCTCGAGCTTTCATTATGGATCTCTTGGTGGCTTCCACCCCGTCGCTGTTGATGCCCCTTCCATCCGAAACAATAATCATAAGTTGGGCCGTATCCGGGTGAATGGAGCTTGACATGGATAATTTTGACTGTGCGAACAACGCAGTTGCATTATTCATCAATTGAGGGATCCTCGTTCTTTTCTGAGCAAAAGTGAAATTCTGCATTATCCTAGCCCCACTCACGTCTGTAAATGGATCCTCAAAAGAGTGAACCAACTTGAAATCTTCGCCAAAACTGGCTACGGCCAGCTTGCCAGCTTCCAGAAGACTTAGAGCTCGTGCCACAACTGCCACGGCGGAGAATGCAATCTACAAATTTATAAAGAAATCTCACATGAAAACGGGTACGTGGCATTTACAGAGAAAATTTCCAAAAAATAGTAAAACCAATTACTTTACCTGCTTAGATTTGTTGTCCAACATAGACGAGGAATCATCCAACGCTAGTAAAATTTGATACTCCCTTTTGGATGGCTGTGTGCGACGCAACCAAATCTTGTCTTTTCTGAACCCACTTGCAATGTATGGAATAACTTTTCTCATGTTAAGGCGCTTTCCAGTCTTGTAATCACCTTTCAGCCTAGCAGCTTGGGTAGGTTCCAGAATCAGTCGTAGCTGCTCACACAACTCTTGAGATAATGACAATGTCTTCGATTCCAAATCATGCCACTCCACAAGTGCACCAGTTCCGTACCCTCCTGATGCTGAATCGACTTCCAAGTCAATTATCTCATGACTAGTCTCTACCAAAGATGAGTCAGTCTTTTCCTTCAGCAATTCCAAATTAGTATGACTATAAGAGTCCGCAGGTCGTTGAGCACCATGGGTCATTACAACATCCCCCTCGACATCAATGTCATCTTGGTCAATCTTGTCTTCGAAATTTTTCGTTTTATTCTTCTGTTTTTTCTTGTTTTCTGGTAATCCACGGATAAGATCTGGTGTGTTTTTATCAATTTCACTTTCAGTCAATTCTTCTAAATCATCATCAATATCCATTTCTTCGTGAGTCTCGTCAAGCTTCGGATTTTCCTCACTTTCTTTGTCGTTTTCAAGCTGCATGCCCTTTTGATTATCCATCTGTTCTTTTGTAGCATTGTCAATTGTCAACGCATCACTTTTCTCTGCACTTTGGATATGTTGATAGAGATCTGTGCTAGTTTGACCCAAGTCCTCGTTTTCTACAGAACTGTCATCCATTGGTTCGGCAGCGTTATCTTCAGATTTGTCCACTGTTTTCAAACGCCTCAATTGATCATCAGTGCGGTCGGAACTATCAGCGAGTGATCGTTTGGAATCAGTTTCTCCTGGCTTTCTAGAAGCATCCTCAGTTTTCTGATTATTCTCGCTACTCTGTTTATTATCTTGGTTCACCGAAGAACCCTCATGTCCATGACCATCTTTGCTCTCCACTAGACCAGTAGCTTGTTCATCCGTCTTGTCGAAATTTTCTTCCTCTTGTGTAGGATTCGGATAACTCTCTTTATCTTTACTGCTATCTTGATCCAAAGAAGCAGCACCATCATCTGCCTTGGAAGGAGCTGCGGTAGATGGTTCCGGCTTTTCCTCTGATTCCTTCGACTGTTCTGTATTGGTGTCTACTGTTTTATTAGCTTCTTCTTCAGCTTTATCCTCTTCCTCCTCCTTTGAAGGATCAACTTCCATTGATACATCATCTTGATCTTCTGCAGTAGGATCGGTGGTGGTATCCTGATCTAACTGAGTGGCTTCTATATTTATTTCATCCATTGGATTTTTGCCTTCCTCTTCATCGTCAGTTATTTCATCAGGCTTTTCACCTTCTTCCCCATTTTCGTCATCTTTCACTTCCTCTTCATCAAACCCTTCTGGCAATTCACGGTCTGCAGCATCCAAGTCAAAGGGATTCTCTTCTTGCGTTTCTTTATCATCATTTCTGTCTTGATCCTCTAACTGCAAGTCATCTGGAAGATCCATTGCTTCCGGTTCTTCTTCAAATTGACTTTGTCCATGGTACGGATCAACTTGATTATCATTAGGATCATCCTCATTTGAATGGTCATTAAATTCTTGATTTTGAGGCTCAGGCTGGTCATCATTAGCGCCTTCGTTTTCCTCGTTGGTTTTATCTTGATCTTTGGAATCAAGTTCAGGTTTGGATTTCTCTGGAGCCCCCTTGCCCTTCTCGTCCTTTTGGTTTTCTTCCTCATCTTCCTCGTCACTGGAGCCACCCCAAAGCTTCAAAATAAAACAGAATATCATCAAGTAAACAAATAAATTACTGATAAATAATAGTAAACTACAGCATGCATTATGTGTGAAGAGACAATAGCAAACAGGTAAGTCAACTAAAAAGTTGGTTTAACTTGATGCTTCTGTAGAGGTAATTATTCATGTCAAACTGTAGCTTGTCTCCCTCCAGCATTCAAAGAGGATCAGGAGGATAAAGAGAAAAGATATATGTTTCACATTTTGGCGTTTCTTGGCAGTGATAGATAGCAGGATTGGATAATTGAGGATTACAACTAATGCCAAATATCTCTTGTCTTTTTCTTTTCATAAAGTACCTTTTTTACTCTTTTCTTTTTAAGCATTTTTGTCAATTTTACCTTATCATCCACTTTTTCTCCTTCAGGATCAACATCACCCATTTCCTGATTGTGGTCTTCATCATTCTGCTCGTCTCCACTATCATCTTCCTTATCCTCATTTTCCTTGTTCTCTTGTTTATCTTGCTGCTTTCCCTCAAAATCCTCAGACATTTCCACACCCTTCTCGTCCTCACCGACATCTTTATCAGCAGCTTCAGCTGTCTCCCCAGCCTTCATGGTGTCATCTAATTGATCTTCAGACTCTATTCTATCTGACACCTCCTTAGCATCTGACGTCGTTTCTCCCTCTCCCAGACCCATACCAGATTTTTCATCGATTTCAGGACCCTCCTCCAGTGCATCATTTTCATAATCCGATGGCAAGCAGAAACCTTTTTGACCAAGTGTTGAAAAAACTGCCGACAGCACACTCAACATTTTTGTCGTTGTGCGATGTTGTTGGGTTAAAAGTTTTAGGTAGAATTGCAAAGTAAAACAAAACTGCAAAATCAATGGCGTGATGCTTTCAAGTACATCATTTCGTTGCTGGTATTCATCATCTCTGCTTTCGTTAAGGATGTGTTTGATTTTCAAAATATTTTCCACAACAGAATTTACATCAAAACAATTCATTCGTTTGATCAAAAACAGTTCAGTGACTTTTCCAAATTCAACTTTCCCAGATTCAGAGCTACCGGATGTGTCTAAACGTTGAAATGACAGGAGAACATCTTGCAAAGTTTTCTCAACCGCTACAACGAATTCCTTTGTCGTTTCTTTTGAACTCTCCACACGTCGGGTAGCTTCCAATTGCGACTTCAAGGATTCCAGCCATATACTCAATTTCATCTGAGATTTCTGAAGGGACTTCGACAATATTGACGAAGTAGGCAAATTTGCTTGTGTTTCTCCAATTGTCTTCAATACTTGTCCAAATTCAAGACAACAATCATGCAAAACTTGCTTTGGAATCAAGCCATCGTACAAGTCTCTAACAATGGAAGTGCTAACAAAGGCATAAAGCTTTGACTTAATCCTTTCAATGTGACTAATTACAAACTCGGTTGCTTTCTTCAGTAGACACTTTACAGAGCTATGATGCTCTTCTTCTAATGAATCAGCCACAAGGACATACTGCCGATACTCAATTTCTATCTCCCCAGCCTTCGTATAAATCATATCAACAAAATGGCTAGAACCCATTTCTTCCACTTTATCATTCTCTTCCAACCGCCTTTTCGGGATGTTAAGAAGCTTGCGAAGTTCCCATAAGAGCTTGCTACACTTTCCAATTGCATTCTTTTCTTGCATGATATGCTGGAGTAAATCAATCGCGTAACCTTTACATCGATCTATTATGTTCGGCCCCAGCTCCTTGCTCGGACTGTGAAATGCTTGAAGCATTACAGACATCCTTGAAATACACTTTTGGAAGTAGTTTTCACAACCATTCCACGCCTCCATCAATTCTGAGTCTGCTGGAAACCGGCATGAAAGATTCCCCCACCCGACAGTCAAGTCTGTGGGCTCGCAACTGAAATCGCAAAAGTCGTTTTCATTGGAAAGCCCTTTCAAATGAATTAAACCACGCCGGAAGGACAGTCCCAAATCCTGAAGAGCTTTAAAAAGTTCCGCCAGACTTTTCCTTCGGAGATTGTGTACATGACGCAGAGTTTTCTTTCGCTTGTCCCCCTTTTCCTCTGGAATCTAGAGTAAAAAAAATATAAATAATATGCACATACAAATAAGATATTACTCTTTGCAATACTTCCAAGTTTTAGAATTGTTACAAAACAAAAACAATGTTGTACGAATTTACATACTTGCTGATTTTGAAGCTCGTGAACAGTTTCAATGATATGGACGGTCATTTCTTCCATATCCTCAATCTGAGAAGTGTATTCATTATCTTTTTCTACCAAATCTTGACTAATCTGGCGAGATTTAAGATAATATTTCTTGAGCTTAGATAACCGTTTGGGCCACTGCTGGGAGGTAATATTGTCCATGGATTTTTCTACTATACAATCTTCCGACCAAGCTTGTGCCATTATGTATGCTGCTGTTCGTGTTTCCTTGATCTTGTTTTTCTTCTTCTCTGAAATTTGAGACTCGGTCGCAGAAGCGTCAGCTATCAACACCGTTGATACTGGAGTGTTGAGCACTTTCTTGTAGTCTGTTATCATCTTGCTCAACTGTTTCTGGTTCTTCTTCACGGAATCACGAAGAGCATAGAAATTTGCGTCGCCCCATCGCGATATTTTAATAAAGTCTTTCACTTTCTTTTCAATGGGAGCTGACATGGAATTCAAGCGATTGTTTACAGCTGAAACGAATTGTTTATAATATGCCACTGCGTTCCAAGTATACTTAACGACTTCAGTGATCGAATTCCTTGTATCGGGGTCAAAAAGTTGAGTCTGAAGTAGTCCGGAAAAGTGACGATGTGTTTCCTCCAAAAGATGCAGTCTAGTAATAAACTGGCCAAGAGGGGCGGACTCCATCAACTTGAGGAGAAGTTTCAAAAAGTTTTTCTTCTGCTCTGGATTTTTGTCATATTGTTCCATGCTAAATTCCAGAGCGGAGGTAAACAAGTGAAACCACCATTGCTTTGCTTGCCTTTGTTCCCTACAAATCATGTTCCACACAAGAAGCATAGCATGAAACATAAGCTTATAACTTTCACATCATATATATGTATGCGTACATAATTTTCCATATAAAATGCCATAGTATTGAAATTCTTTGAATAGCATACCGAATGAAGTGCAATCGGAGCAAATTTTTCCAGTAACTTAATTCTTGTTTACGCCAGGAAATAACAAGCTGCGTAGCTTCCATAATGTGAGCTGCAATAGAGACGCCTCTATGTGCTACTTTTTCCCACTCGTCAGCGGTAGCTATTGCAAAAATGAACAAAACACTTGTCAATGATGCATTATAACTATCAGTTGTGCAGCAAAAATAACTCTAAAAATAAAAACCTACCAAGTAACATTTCCAATCCAGTGAGGAATTTAATTAAGGGACTCTTCACATCGAAAGATTCAATCCTGTCCAATACTTCAATAATCTGTTAAAATGCACCAATACACAGAAATTTAATTCCTGATGATTTCTAAAGAGGTTAAATGGTAGCACAGCGAATATATTACTATTTTACCCGAAGCAATGCTGGCTGTTCCTCGAATTCCTCCAATAAACTAGAAATCCTTTTTCTCATGGCAGATAAAACTGGAGTGAGATTGACGACTTCAGAAACGTTGGGATCACGATAAATATCATACATACTATCTTCATCTCTACCTATCGGATCAGATGCGATATTTGGGTCTAATCTTTTCACCATCAAATTTGAGGAAATCAAAATGTTGTCCTCGTCATCTTTGTTGTAGTCGAGATGACTGTTTTGAAAAGCATAGCTTCCAATCTCAAACCTAGTAAATACATGACACATCAGCATGAAAACACATTTCAACTTTATACTTCAATTTTACACTGATTTAAACATTAAATTCACAGACTTTAAAACAAAACCATAAAATAAAAAGCCATATATACTCTCTTACATGTTTCTGTACGGTTTCATGAAATCAAAACTAGTCTCTGAACTGCTGGACTTGAGGCAATGATTGGACACATAAGAGAATGACATGGAATGCACTTTTAAGAAAGCGTCGACATCATCATTTTCTAAAATATCTACATCATTTGATATATTGGAGCCGCATGTAACAGAGATTGGCTGTTGGGCATCAAATTCGTTATTCTCCACCAAATCTTGGAAACCATCAGAAAAATCAGGGAAAAGATTTTCAATATTTTCCAAATCCTCTTCCTCTTCTGATCCTTTAATATTCTTTTCTTTGCCTTTATAAACGTAAAAAGCATCTTCCATTTCCTTTTCTCGTTCCTTCTCTTCCTGTTGTTCCTTCCAAAGCCTCGCCACTTCATTGGCAAACTCGTGCAAATCCCTAATCTGACTTCGAGTGATACAATCATATGAAATAATTTTGTTGTGGAATGTCCACAAAGACGTTAGCAGAAGCCTACAAGAAGAAGGTACAAAAACCACAAATTATTACAATACCACATTCCTCACATGTATATATCTCACTAAATTTAGATACTAAGCAATAAATTTTGGCACCGATTTATTTAGAACCTACTTTTTGGTAGCTCTTTTATACGCCCAGGGTTCCTCATAAATTCTCGAAGCATCAGAAACTTTTGGAATATGATCATTTGGAAACTTTAGCATTCCTAAAATCTTCATTTTTTCTTGGTCTCTTGCCTTTGAATAAATTTTTTGCACAGCATCACACACTAAACTGAATCCCGTAATGGCCTAAGAATAAAAAAAGACGGATTTAAGCATACATTTTGTCCCATAGTTCAAATATCACAAGTTTAGTTTTATTCCACATGAATAAATTTATTATTTCCTCGTTCGCTACTTTACCTGGGTGGCTGGATGAAGATACGCCAGACTAATATCCCAATACCAGAAGCGTTTCATCTGTTTGTGAACGAAGCTGGAGCAGGACTCAAGCCGGGATGAGCATAGGATCAAAACGGCATTTATTTCGCTTTCGTTTATGGCTGGGGCAGTGCCCATTTTAGAATCATACTTTCTCCCCAGTTCTGAGAATAGATTTCGCACGCGACTTGTTAGCTCATCTATCTTACTTTTTGAAGCCACCGTTCTAACAAATTGCATCGCCTCATGTCGTAATGCCTCGTACTGTGGAGGATCAGGTCTTGCAGCAATGTTCCTTTCAGCTTCCTTCAGTTTTCCTGCGGAGGTTTGAAGCAATCGGAAAACTTCATGCACGTATGGATGAACATGTCCAAGGTCGGTTTTGTTTCCATTAGTTGGACAAATGTCATGTCCGGTGGTATACAAAGAGAAGAGTCGCTGTGCGGTGGCCCATGAGGAAAAGTACTCAGTCTACAAAACAAGACACCAACATTTCATAAGAACGTCAACGTCAAAGGATCCCTATCGATCTTTTCATGACTACTGAAAAATATTAAGCTGTCATGTATTGTAACAAACCGACTGCAAAATCTCAAATATATATAGGCATAGATATATTTTACATACCTCATCTGCTAGATATTTAGCTAACACCTCGTTCTCAACAGAAGGGTCCACCACAGGCAAGTAAGTTGTAGCTGCCATAATGAAGCAACTGGCTTCGATCATTATACAACCAAGTTCCGCCATGTCACTAGTCTCAACCTCCTTTTCGTTTTTACTCAAAATGTTTTCCAATTTCTCCTGCCAAGTCTTTATCTGCTGCAAACCCAAGGTTTCGCTTTTCTGGAACAAACTAGCCCACTTATGTGTCAGCTCCAAAAATGATTCACAACTTGATTGGATGAGTCCAGCGGTGGACTCCCAATCCATTCTGGGCCTTGTAAGTTCTCGTGAGAGTTGACGATTAAGCGTTTTATAATGACTAATAAGAATTTCTCGGTCGCCCAAAGAGGCACTTCTAATCAAGTAGCTGTCATCGTCCAGGATTACTTTACTGGCTAGGTAAGGCAATAGGCAAACACTGTTCAAATTAACCCAAGGAGGGAATTTAGTATAGTGGGTGCGGAAGCGTTCCTTTTCTTCCCATAAAAACAAAGACTGCAGATTCTCATATTGCTGCAGTGCTGTAGGACTACCGCTACTATCACCTAAAGCTTGTAGTATCGGGCTGACAAACACAGAATATTTGGAGTGTGCCAATGGAATCCCCAAGATTTGGAGAAAGTTTTGAATGCTGTCAACAATTTTAGAACATTGTTCCACAAAGTCTTTAGAAGAGAGTTGTTCATCTGCACAAGGTATGTCCCTACTTCCCAAAACTTTGTTTAATGATGAACTTAACTCTTCCAACAAATTTGCATCCTCTATAATTGTAAACATAAGTGTGCTTGTTTAATAATGAGTTGACTTAGTAGTTTAGTTTGTTAGCAATTGTTTCAGAGTTTATCTTACCCAAGCTGACAGAAGTGGAGTCAATTCTAAAAATCCTTTTGCATATTTCGCTTAATATTCTGTGCGGTATTTCAGCCCCATTTCCATTCGAGCAGGATGCTAATAAGGAAGCAATCTTTTGCATATCCACAGGTGCGCTTGTTGTCCAAAGTTTCAGGCATATACTGTAATAATTAGAGTTTATACAACGTAGTTAGTACTCTTAGTGTTCTTTCGTGAGCAAAACTAAATGGTCACATGAATGAGGCAAGAAGCTGTAACACTTTGTACAAAAAGGTGCTAAAATATGCAACCGGAAGCTTTTCTATTAACATCATCATCTCCTTAAGCTTTTATGTAAAATGGCCTACCTTAGCGCTGAATGCACAATGCTCAACGAGTCTGTCGGCAAGAAAGGCCGGATGCCGTAAAAAGAGCGGAAAGACGCACTCTTTTGCAAAAGCATCCGGTCCCCGCAGTGATCCAGCGGCTCTAGACATTTTTGTACAAGACTTTCCAACTCCTTCCCTTCAGAAGAATTATCGATTCCTTTGATTGCATCTAATGTAGGGACAACTTGTTCTCCAATCCATTGTACAAGCAGTGCCACATTTGATTTCAACTTTTCACTAGGACGTTTTAAGTTAAACTCTTCCTGAATCAGCTCCATCATCCATTTCCTCCACAATACAGCTATCATTCCTTTCATCCATACGCCAGAATACTGAGCAACAATAGCTTCAGAGGAAGACTCATCCCGATTTCTTCCTTGCGAGTAAGGACTACATAAACAAGCATCAGCGAGCTTCTCGTACTTTGTTACAATCTGCCAAAAACCGAATAAAAACTCAAACAAATTCCCAGAGTCCGTCCTTTTTGTATTTTTGGCAACAAAGCCCAAAGTTCCTCTTTTCACATGCTGCAGTTGAAATGATGGCGATGTTACAGAGTGAAAAATTTCATTTTCGGCATGTAGTCTCAATGACGTTTTCATTTGAGCGTCCAAAAATTTCCCCTGCTCCACGCGATTTCCATCAGCAAACTTTAACATTAAGTGAGCAACTCCCTGAATGTCTCCATAATTGTATAGAGAGATCCATTGCATAAAACTTCCCTCCAGCTCCGGTAAATAAGATGAACAAGTTGTCTCCAAAACAGTAGTTAACTTCTTTACAAAGTTGGATTTGAGGGGATAAAGCTTACTTAAAAGCAACGACAGACCACCAACATCTTGCTTCATAACTGAGGAGAAAGCCGAGACTAGCAGAAAATCCTCCACAAGCTTTGCACACTTACTTATTCGCCAACTTTCATATTGAGACCAAGCTGTCTCAGAAAGCGCATTAGATACCACGTCGAGGGTTTTCCAAATCCGATACGTTTGAGCATTAGCACAGTTTGTGATAGTTCTTATTGGCCTACAAAAAAGATATTATTTCATTATTACCATCATCACGAACATACTACCATATTATTTTTTAAACTTATCTATATACTAAGCCAAAGGAAGCAAGTTTTAAACAATTTCTCCAATTTTCCTTATTCTATTATTCTATCTTCTTTATAAAAATGACATAAAATATTATGCCACATAATAATAAAACGCTTCACAATTTTATGAGTTTTCGTGCAAAAGTATACAAGAGGCTTACACTATTTTCCCATTTCCATTCAACTTTTCGACGAAGGTGTTGTCGCCCAACCCTTCGCAATATCTTGTAATAAGTTCTCCAATTTGTGTTTTTTTGTCTGCGTCCATCAAAACTGCAAGTAAGCTATTTCCTCCCTCAGCCACATATGCGGACGTGAATGCATTCCACATGGCTTCCTTATAGCTTATCCCATTTTCCATTTGTAGAGCCATTTGCTTCCAAGTTGATACCAGCTTGGAAAATTTTCCGTCTAATCCGCCTCCTCCACCGCCGCCAATACCAACATCACCACCTGCAAAAAACCAAAATATGTTTTTATGAAGATGGGAAATAAAGAAGTTTCCACATTTTGTGGAAAAGAGACAGAAAATGTTGAATGAACGCGAGTGTGAGTGTGTCTGCAAGCACATATCTTTTAAACAAGCATATAAAAACATGGAAAACCACTTCTTCGCTATCATATATCATTTTAACTTATCTCCACCAACATTACAGTCTCTCCTTTTCAAAAAATTCGAATAGTCAACACAAGAAAAAAAAACTACAAACGACGAAAAACACGATTATTACTATTACTCTGTCATAAAGACTAAATCCTTTAAAAATATGTATACCCTTCGGCACGTAGACAAATCAATATAACAATCAAATCCCCTACCCTTGCTGTGCTCTCCTCTTGCAACAAAAGCATCACGAGTGAAAAACGATGAGATCTAAAATCTACATATTATTACATACCTCCACGGAGGGGAAAAGCAGAAGAGATGAGATCTGGGGAAAATGAAAAGCATTAAACCAAACAGGAAAAAAGCTCATATCAAAATTTAAGCACCCGTCAACCAACTTATAGTATAGTTTTGTAGGCTCCAGAGTAGTCAGTCGTCAGTCTGTTCAATGCACTTAGCCCCATTCCAATTATAGGAGCTTTCATTCGACATCTTGCCTTTCCTTTCGCCTCCTTTTTTCACCGGGAGACTTATACTCTGGAAAACTACAGCTCGACTACTTCTGGCAATTTCTCTTGAACGAGTAAAAATAAGCAACCCTATCAGCCATGAGGTGAAAAAGAGAATAACACACACAAAAGCCATAATAACACTCTACTTTCTCCTTCTGCAGCCTGGCTTTTTAACGGAAACATCTTCATCCATAAAATAGATGTTTTACACGAAAAATAAATTAAAATATATACTATCTCAGCATTTGCGAGTCACGTCTCAAAATGAAGAAATACGGTACATATAATATACCAACAAGCTTGTAAGTAAAATATTCTTTTTTCTCAGCGAATCAACAAGCCATGCATATCAGGGCCACCGGAGAAACGGATTTCTTCGTTCCCTTAACTTTTACAAGGCATGATGGGTTGGACGGATGGATTGTATGACGATACTTCAATAATGCGAAACTCATAAATCGTAGAGATATACAAGTAACAACACAACAAACATAGGCAGACGACCTGACTGACTTTAACTTTAAGGATTTTCTTCATGCCCCATGAGTAGTACAATTGTACAATATACATATTTTATAATACATTTGCAAACAGCATCAGCATCTCATACCATAGCATAACAAAGAATCCCTAGAGAGTTTAAAGCTCTCGGGCAAAAAATAATAATAACAGAACAGCAAAATAAGAAAAAAGGCCTTTAAAATTGTAGACAAGAAGCTTAAGCAAATAGTGTTTTTCCATCTCTTTACATTTTCTGTTTTATAGAAGCTTCACTGCTCCTGTTTCAGATCAGTCATAGTCATAAGCAAAAGGTTAAGTATTTTTGGCATAAAACATAAACTAATATAGTAGTACATACGCTAGTTCTACTACTTTCTCTTTCCCTTTTTTTTGCTTACCTGACGAAGAAGATGCAACAGCCTGATGGATCTCACGATGCAAATTTAGTACGGCTGCTCTGAGCCTGGGATTACTTATCCCTACTGTCCTGAGAAGAGCATCTAAATCGAATACGCTGATCCCAAATTCTGACTCCAGAGTCAAGTATACATCTCCAATAGTCCAGGGTACTCCTCCTCTTCTCCGGTTTCTTTTTAAAACAAAAAAAATAAGACACATGCAAACATTATTATATTTCTTCTTCTTTTTTATTCTCTGTGTGTCTGTTAAAAGATCATCGGTTTCTTGTACAACACATTCTTACTTTTATCTTTATCTCTCTCCTTCTTTTTTCTGATTCTTAGATGTTTTCTCTCTGAGTTTTATTTCTCTCTTTTTATGAAGAAATCTCTATTTTTTTGTAAAATAAGAAGTTTTCTTCTTTTCTCCTTCTAAAAATGTCGTTGAATAAGCAGAAAAAAACGGGAGGAAACGGAACAAAAATTCCGTCTTGTTAAAGTTAACTGCTAGAAAATATTGTATGCGATGCAATGCGTGAGTGTAATATCTACAATAAAACGTTCTATAGATAAAGAAGAAATTCTTGCTGGCGTTACATGATTTTTTGTGTTCACATCACCGAGGAAGAGCTCATAAATTACCCACCTTTGAGCCAACACAAAGGGATTGAAAAAATGTACACACACACACTAACCAGGCCATAAAGAAAAAGAAGATGGAAAGAATAAGGTTTAGAGAGAAAAGGAGAGAGAGTGAAGTGAACCTTCTATAAAATATTACTTGCTTATCCAGAAACATTATTACACATGAGTAACATGAACAACAGCACAGCACAAACCAGAAACATAAAAACACATACAAAACGTAACAACCAAGTTATATTTTTTATACTCATCTTCCTCCTACCTGAGTAACAACTTCCTCCATGTTTATTAACCTCTTCGTTTGATTAAGCATTTGGAAAAATAGAGAGAAAAGATGAGAAGAAGAGAAATGGCTAATGGTAAAAGAACACACGTTATCATAACAAAAATGAAAGAAAAAAGTAAGAGATTGCTTGCTGTTCATCCTTTTTGTACCCCTGAAGAGTCAGTGAATTTTCCGCTGGAGAAAACCTTGACGAGTGAATAAAGCAATGGAATGTAAACTATTTCGTTTTTCATCATCGCATCATACATAATATGTACGTGTGGTTTTTTTCTTTTTATATAATATGTGTAGTGTGGTCTCATGTAAGCATGTACACATACAACAATAGGATCATTATGGCTTTTTTTATTCTTTCAAAAGAAAAAAAAGACAAATGAATTTTTGTGACAACTACTATTTTTTTATCCTCTGCATGTCTTCAGTCTTTTTTTTTTGATGGGCATTTACCATGTTACAAAATTGTGAATAACGCAAAGTATGTAAGAAATGTAATTTATGGTTTTGTAACAGAGATGATTTCACAGCAAAAATCCTCCTCATTCTTGTCTATTTGAATTTTCTTTTCTATGTTCTCCTCTTCTAGTCCGCTATCACTATCCCCTTACGCCATTGGGTAACTGGTAACGGGCTACATACTGTGCATACAGTTTTCTCTATAGCGGCATCAGAAGATCCCTTTCAAAAATGTCTTTTTAGTGGTCTCACACCATGTCACTTTTCCTTTCAGCCTCGGTACCCTAATGGGTGTTATTTGAATGTGTGTATGTAAGTGTGTGTGTGTTTGTTTACTTATATTTCTCCTCCTCTTTACTTATACGCTCCGTATGCTTAAGATACAAAGTAACCGTTGCGTTGCAAAGGAGAAGTTATAACTTTTCTTCCCAAGACCCGACCACATCAACGTAACGAAATTCGGATGAAAAAACATGTGGTTTCGCCATAAGCAAAAAAGGACCGCCGCCACTGCCGCAATGTTAAACGTAACAAAATAGTTCATATAATGTCTATATGAACCGACCACATCATCATCATAAGAACGATGATAACTTAATGCCTTATTTTTGTTTCATGCAACGATGAACTTTGTAAAGAAAGTTGAAAGTGAATCCCGCATAGGTATATGTATGTCTTTTGGTAGCCCGGCTTTTTTAGGTACTGTGTGTACCATCCAAAAAGCCCAGAAAGCTAACCACCATTACCGCACCAACACCGCTAACTAAACTTACATTACATATTAGCTAGGTTGTAAAGAAACACACATAAAAAAAAACTTCATCTTCTTTGTTTTTAAAAGGGTTACACCTTGTTGAGTTTTGTACTCGTTGGCATATTGTTGTAACAGGAAGTGAAAATACACCTCTATATTCCTTTTTGACGAGCTACATCAGTTTTCTGTGAAGAAATTTTTTCCCACGAAGGCAAACATTTCTAGTTCTTTAGCTCATGAATCATTTAAATAGTTGATCGAAATTTCGTAAAGCACCGCCCGTAAGAACCCATTCAGTGGAAGGGAAAAAATTCCGAGACATTCTCTTTTTGCCGAAAATGAACAAGGAACTTCGACACTAGTGTACTAAATCAATCTGATCAATAATTCATGTTCTAGTAGCATCCTTTTTAAAATGCTTATCGTTTGCTCTTTTCTTTAGTTCCTCTTTTTCCCCTACATTCCATACATGGGGTTTTGGTGACGGGACTCATCACTCACTTTTAAAATGGCACACACATCACGCTCCTTCATCGTGACATTCGTGTTAAAAAAAAATTTACCTTACCCTAAAATACGTAATATGTGTATACTCTTGTAGGTTCATATCTCTTAAAGATAAACAGAGAACGAAGAAGTTTTCCTAGAAAAATAACCAATACTTCTACCAATTGCCTAAATATACTCACGCAAATATGCACCCAACCTGCCAAATACTTACTTTCAAGGAGAAGCAGGTCTCAAGTTGAGAACTTTCTCTCAAGTGGATATCTATCCTCATCAATTTCGAAATGATGGCTTACGTCAAAATACATAAACATTATATGTCGTCGTTAATTTAGCCATTACCAAGCATTATCACTTCATTTTATTTTTTCCCTTTTCATTCGTATGATGAGTTTTATGAGAATCGATGATGAACACGTTGCACAATAACATCTTTTTATTACGATAGTTATATTTCCCTATGGAACTTCTCATTCCACGCTTCCGGTGGTCCAGTCTGCTATATGCATAATGGTAAATGGTAGGAAAATCTAACACGTCATTCTCAATAATTCTTTGATATAAT
The DNA here is from genome assembly GCA_034695485.1 of Entomobrya nivalis. Taxonomy (NCBI): domain Eukaryota; kingdom Metazoa; phylum Arthropoda; class Collembola; order Entomobryomorpha; family Entomobryidae; genus Entomobrya; species Entomobrya nivalis. Next base: position 19,466 of record JAQFZH010000080.1, on the reverse strand, counting down.
AAAAACCAACCAACAAAGAAAAAGTTATGAACCTGTTATCACAGATTTAACTACCGTTGATTTCTACTATGTATTGTATACTGTCACTTTCTCTTGTTAACCCGATTCAATTCTAAAAGTAATAATATGCCTACAAAGTAATAATATTAAACACATCCCCGGTTTTTAAAATTTATCTTTTTCAGAATTTCGCGACATATGCAAATGATGATAAAATGTACCTTGAAAAAATATCCATTTAACAAAGCTCTAACAACGCATGCAACCCATGACGGTATTATCACCGTTCCTCTTACTCAGTTTGTTCTGCTGATATTTTGCTAATGTTGACTAGTATGTGACATAAAACAAAGCTTGTTCAACATCAGCATATACTTCATAGGTATCCTGGAAATTACCCCAGAGACTTATTCTCTCCACTTTCATTGCTGGATACATTATACATGAATAACAAGGCATGCATAGCTAGCAAGTTATACCTATATGGTAAAACCAACGTGTTCCCCTTTCGTAAAGAAGATTATGATGTTTGCTTAATCATATAAAAAGTACATACTACGCATATAAATGTATTTAAATAAAATGGCTGAGGAAATAAATGTATATTTTGTAAGTACACTTTAACATTTCATAGTAAATGCAAGCTTTTTCTCTACTTTCTACTTTTTGTTATACTTACTCGACATTTGTGTTGTCATTCTGCTCAGAAGGAGGATTGTTCCCAGTAACGGTTTCCACTTCCATGGGAGTTGTAGACGTATCATCATAAGTAGTAGAGCGACCTTCCTCTACGTGGCTACGACGAGCAGCACTTTCCCACAAAAATGTCGAAAGAGAATTCGACATAAAAATTTCAACTCCACGATTCCTCATTGCCCTGCAACCATAATTTTCATATTTAATTCAACAACGAGCTACATGCAATTCATTTACTCTGAGAGATAAAACATGCAAAAGAGTTTTGGGCGAAAGTATAAAGAAACCTGCATATTATGCATCTTTATTATTATATTCTTCTCGTCTGTCTGCATAGTAGTAAAAAATTCTATTTTAGAGCCTGGCAGCGCACTTGAACTTTTCATTTCATGTAGACTGTACTAGTACGGTTCTTTTGCTAACGTTGTGGATTTTCTTTCAATGCTGCGGCCATAATATTAAGGTAAGAGTAAAAGCACTATTCAACTTTTACATACAGTATTGTATATACCCATATTATAGGGCAATGGACATTCTTAGTGCATTATTTGAAAGAAGTTTTTTTAGTTCTCTTGATAGTTTGCCAAAAGCATATATTCAGAACCCAGAGACACAGACAAATATAAATGCAAATTTTTTGGGAATACCTTGAAGATTTCAAAACAAAGAATGAAATGAAAAGTTTATTACGGAAAAATTAGCTACTAACTAAGGGAAGGGAAACGTGTCTACTTCAAGTACTCTCTTTAATGGAACATATGCCAAAAAAGTGAATACGTGAGCAAAAACACGAGGTTTATGCATGCATTCATACTTTTCTGTACATCTCTGGACACTTATTACAATTCTCGCCATAAATGGCTGATAAAAGTCATTAATAACAAGGCAAACTTCCTTTTCACGTTTTTCAACTCAACACACAAAAAAAACTTCATTAAACTTATCCCACCCACCCTGACACATACGAAAATAAAAGTTTCACTTAATTTCATTACAAAACTCACCTGGAAATCTCGCCATAGGCAGGATCCATTGTTAAAATGAGTCGAAAGTTGGGATGAGGTTTGATTTCAACTATTTTTCCATCCAAACTTCCACGTTCTGATAGGAATAAGGACCCCTTGGGTTCCATGAGTGAGTTGAGACGATCCAAAACAGCAGCTGAGCATCGATTTGCTCCATCAATAAGCAACCAATTTCCAGCTACTAGTGCCTATCATTAAAATAATCAATTTGAAAATGAATGAATTTACACTCAATATATCTTTCATGGACATATTCACACACATACTATATGTACAATGTACACCCATTCTTTATAGTAGGAAAAAGCAAGCAAACAATATGAAACGCCATAAACATAAAATAATACACAGCTTTATACAACTCTTCGAAAAAGAAAACGATTTTCATACTATTAAGATTACGCTCATTTAACTCGGCGTTATGTTTAGTATTATTGCTTTCCACGATTTAGGAGTCTACGCACCATTATAACTACACTCTATAAGTCTGTAATGCCTTCAACTTGCCAACAAGTTGACAAACGAAATGAAAGGCTGTATTGTAGTAGTACAATGCTTTCTGATTTTGCCTTTGCTTTGACATTCACAAAAAATTTCTTGCTTGAATGCACATTGAGAAATAAAATGGCATCACTTTTATTTACGTTTACGCTCAACTTCCCTCAGACGTTGCAAACATTATTAAGCACATCAACATCAAGTCTTTTGTTGGAGCTTTTCTACCAATGAAGCAGAATTTCGTCTTCTTCAAAATATGCTACTATATCCATACATTCCCACTACATGTTTATAGTAAGTTGCATTTCTCCATTACTATTTTCTCTACTGAATATATGTATATGATTTTCATGGTCCTGCTTTACTGATTTCCGTAAATGGTATTTTTTTCCGATTTAGTTTCTACATCATAGCTAAAATGTTTAAGTCATGTAGCTCAAATGCGTACAAACACAAACAAAAACAAGCAAACTTACTAGGGAAAAAGTTTAGCAAGAAAACGACAAATTACCGAATAAATAGGGCCATAAGCAAACCCTCAATCCCTTCCAAAAGAGCTCAACGCAGCGAAAAATACCATTTCAAGGAGACAAAATAAAAAGGAACTTGCAATCAGTGTGGCGGCTACCATTTCTTCAAAGTGTGGCTCTTGCCTTTAAGAAGCCCCACTTGTACAACAAGATATGATGAAGAAGAAGCAAGGCTTTTTGGGAGACTCATTCACAGATTTTTATCTTTATATCCTCATGAACCATAAAACAGTGGAAAGACTGGAATGCTTGCAATTTCAAACATTGCTGTTTCCGAAATCTTTCTGGGTTATCTAGCTTCCTTCCTGTTTGTTTTTTTGTTGATATCAGTGCATATCACACTGTACCATACCGACTTTTACTGAGATTTTGCCAAGTGAGGTAAAACTTACCACCAACAGCATCGCGTCAACAACCAAATATATAAATACCTAATATCTTGCTTTAGAACATTCAAAATTCTTGTATAAAGCATGAAATGAAGTAATATTTATAACGGTTATTCCAACATAATGTTTATATAGTAGACAGAACAAATCACAAAATGCATTTATCCACACTTTCCACCTAACACAATTTTATTTCCGGGAAAGTTATAGGCCATAACAATATCTTTACGGAACATAAAATAATCCATTTTTCATTATATTCTCGATATTATGCCTGTCATTAATCCGCTAACGTTTCCTCCACTTTCAAGTCATCAAGCAAGTTCAATGTGAATGCATACAAAGTACAAATTTTAAACATCAATCAAAGAATGTGCCGCATGATCAGATCAATTTAGAATATATGTACTTACTTTTTATTTTTCAAACTCAGCAGCATCATGAAAATTTCATCTTTATGCTTTACAAATATTACTGCAGTATTACAGTAGCATCATTCTTGTCTTTTTTTCATAGAGGTACATGTATACATGCCCAAATAATGTAATGCAATATATTTTCTGATTTCCTTTCCAACTAAAGTACCACTATTCATCATCATATACATTACATTGTAAAAGGTTCGGTGCTTCTTGTATGCATACCCAGCAGAATAATGGTGGCAACAGGATAACAAATTGTACAATGTATTATTCTTGACTGAAATCCCATGAAATCATGAGGCAGCCAGTATTATTTCACTTTGTGAATACTGGTACTATATTCAAAGGCTCAAGTGTGTTACACTCTATAGCATTTCCTTTCTCAGTTTGTTACCCTTTTTACTTTCCATACAACAAAACAACATATAGACATGTTTGTAAAAGTACAATGAAGAAAAAGATGGCATGCATGACAAAAATAAGCTAAAATATTTTTTACTCTTAGCCTTGTTCTCGACTACTTACACCACTTTCACTAAACAATAACAGAGCAACACAACAACTATATGTATATGGTACAAACCTTAATAAGAATACTGTCGATCCATTGAAAAGATCCCGTTTGTATCCCTGCTTTCAAATGGGTGTGAATTTGTTCCAAGTCCCTGGCGACTCGTTCGAGATGTTGTTGGACTGCTGCTCTTGCTACTGTAGCATAATTCTTTTCCTTCCCTTCCATACCCCGCTTCTCATTGAATCCTTCACTCGCCTCTTTCCATTCTGCGTGAGACGACGTACGTACACCACGGTAATCGCGAGCTACTGCTTTCCCCGCCAACTTTTTCGCATTCTCAAGATCACAACCACCATCAACATACTCAGTTTCAAAGAATGATTTGCATCTTAAGTAAGCCTTTTGGAGAAAGTCGACTCGACTTTGGATCCTTTTTATCTCCTCCACGTGACTCAAAGTTCCATCTGAAAAGAAAAAAACGAGAGATGAGACATGAAGTAGGAGTACACAAAAAATACACAATTTTAGCCAATTTCATACAAGAAAATTGTAGCAAGTTCCACTTGTCTTAAAATGTTGTACACGGAGGCAATTTGCCCATTAAAGATCTACAGCTCTAAAAATATGGGTACTCGATTCTAAACTAATCATCAGTGTGAATTGCGAGGAATACTCGTCCAATAGACGTGACTCACAGGATACAAGCGGTACGCTTCTACTTCAATAGACATGTTCACACTAACCACTGGAATCTTCAATTAAACATGGTGACAGACTAATTAAGTTCAATGGTATTGACGATGTGTGGAACGTATTTTACATATCTGCATTTTAAAAACATTTTATCGCCATTTTTAATACAATCCTTTGCTTTTTACGTGTGTGTGTGTAGTGTACACAACACACTGTACCGAAAACATGGTGAGTGGACAAAATGATAATTTTCTCTATGTTTATTCCGACCTACATTCATTCAAGTCATGTGTGTTCATTTCACTATTTTCAAGCTGCCGAGCAGTTCATGCTACATTTGGTGTATCTCATACAAAAAAGGCATTATTTATCTGATACAAGCCTTTTGTATTTTGTATTGTACAAAAAGCCTAGCATTTCCTGTCTGTCGCGTCATCATTATTCGCCATTTTCACTTGAATGGTAGTTGTAATATCTATTGCGCTGCTTAAACAAAACTTTCATATATCCAAAAGAGCATCAGGATTCCGCTCAAAATTACAATGCGTTATACGTGCGAAAAAAGCTGGATGTAAAATACATACATTTTCGATCTCTCATTCTCTGATGTAATGATACTAACTAGGTTAGCACTTCATACATTCACATTCTTCCAACAGCACAAAAGATTATTTAAATTACAAATGTCAGTTCTACATTGGTTTCTTCCTGGCATGAAACCGTAGACATGAACCGCATTCATTTTAACGCACTCTTTCTTTCTTTCCCGTTTTACTACTTAACAGCCCTGTAGACACAATACAAAAGACAAGTACATAGAATAGTAAAACTGAGAAATTTTCTGTGCTGTAATATGTATGCATGTACTTTTTTACTATGCAGCATTTTTATCATCATCTTTTGAACAAAGTTTTTTTTCAGTACACACACCCACACAGCAAAAAAAGGAATGGCTTATATTAACCAAGGGGAATAATTAAGCCTACTGACTTCTTAAAGAAAAGAGTGTTGTACCAAAAAAAAATCCAGAAAGTCAAAAGAAACGAAAGAAATACGCAGGAACGTGCGTATATACCTACTTACATATTTTCTTGAGAACATTATACATCATCATCATCATCGACTTGGATACTTTCACCCTGAATTTTAATGCCATAACACAGAGCCAAAGTCGACGAGAGAGAGATGAACTCGCCGACTAAACTAGTGTATCCCTTTTGCACTGTGGTATCGTTTCATTTTGTAAATGCACGTCGACTACTATGATAAAATACATTCACTCACAGGTTTCTAGTTAATCAGAAATGGGACTTTTCTGCATATTATATTAACATCATGTACATTGCCCACTTCCACCACCTTCTATAACTTTTCCCTTGTCAAAAATAGAGATTGGCTGGCCCGATCGTCTGTATTTCTTATCATATAAATGTACTATAAAATGGTATCATATCGTATCCTTCGTAAGGACGTATTATTACGTCGCGTCAGTTCCTTGAATGGTGAATGGGTGTGTATATTTTTTCGTTGTTTATGCATGAACCTCATTAAAAACCTGTACACGAATTTTAACCGGCCAACTTCCAGTATGAGTTGCCATCAAAAAAATGAAAATGAGCCATAATATTATAGCATCTCCAGGATGTGGAAAAGTCCTCCTCCCTATTATTCTTTTAAAATATGCTGAACTAGACAAAAAACAAAATATGTTTGCCTTAACTAGAAATGAAATCTCACTTTCAATGTAAATTATGTACATACATAAATAATTGATGGCAACGGTGGAATGTATATATATACCTTCAAGCGGAATAGTTAATGAAAACTGGAAAACTACGATTATTTAAAAGAAAGAAAGAAAGAACTCATATCTGGCAAAGGTAGAGTTAAGAAAACTTTATTTTATGAAATCAAAACCGGCACGTAAGGATGCTATTTAGGCTATTAATTTTCTGCTCAATACAGCCCACATAATGTTTTCCCCAAAGTGTATTTTATTTTATGTATGAATGGATAAAAAGATGATTAGGTATATTAGAAATAATATCAGCTCTCTCATATAAAACGTGTACCTGGGGTTAAATGAGGAAGCTTTTTGAGTTTCTTCCATAAATCCAGCAGTTGCCAATCCAGTTCACGAGAATGGGTAAATGAGGTTGGTTGGATATCCGTAGATGTTCTTTTTCCGACATCTGCAATTCGTTGTCCGTGACGGAGTTGATGACGGTTGTGCTCTTCTCCCCCAGACTCAGCAGATAGCAAAACGATTTTCTTGACAAATCGAAGGAGTAAGTCACATACGTCAACACATGTCTCATCAATTTTACGATAAATGTCCGCCTGGAAAATATAAAAAAGATAAAGGATTCACATTACATTATCTGATGATGATAAAAGGAAGGATAGAAAGAATAATGATGATGAAAAATAGATACACATTTAAAAACAAAGCAGGGAAGCATTATATAATACTAAAGTTTATTACACACAAATACATACATAATGTACAGAGATGTAATAGATACATGATGGGTCCACCTGAGCTGATCTGCTCATCAACATTTGGGGTAAAATTAAGATGTACAATGTACACCAAAAAGAAATAAAATTGACGATAAACGAGCCATACAAAACGCTTTATTTCAGCCATCATCTTGCCAGAAAGAGAGGAGAAAAAAAGATGCCAGCGTTAGCACATCTTACAACGACTAGCATTTTTCCTCCGTTTATTACATCTCATGGATTTCAACAGTAATAAGCCTGGATCAGCTTAGAGCATGGAATTCAAGTATATGTACATATACACGGTATATGGTGTAGCGGATAACCTACACATGTCAGTAAAACATTCAATTCAGTATTTCCCCTCAACAAAAAATACAGAAAGTGACATTGAAACATCATAGATAAACTAAGAGCACTCTTTCAAAGTCACAACACACACAAAAAAATGTCTACCTTTTCCCTCTTTATCTCACTTTCTTTTTTTCTTTCTGTATACATGCCAGTTTGTCTCTTTCTTTCTCACTTTTCTCATCCTACTCCCAAATTTCCTACTATCTTTTTATCAGCAGGTTTGCTTGCTTACTGCGTTCCAAGAAGACCAGAGGACATAGGACATCACAACACACAGCAACCCTGACAATTTGTAACCATTTTTAGGGAAGAAAATGCATGACATAAAATAGAAGCCATAACTTTTTCGCAAATATAAAATGAAGCATCTGCCCAACAACAATAACAATCCTTCTCAGACGAGAGACCAAGCTCGGAAATACGTTTTCTCCCTTTCCCCCACATGTGTGTTTGTGTGATGAGTGAGTGTATATTCTACTTTTCTCCAAATCCTACTCATTTGATACTCTCTTGGAGGAGAAAGCATGTAAGCTTGGCCTTACATAATGGATCATAAAAGCAGCACTAAGGGCACATACTCTTCCCTTTTTTCAAGAGAAATCTGCTATTAAATACAAATTACGTATATTTATACAACACACACAATCTTGATAAGATAGACCATGTACAAATTGTACACAACAAAACAACCTACTACTGCATGTAACCCTTTTCATCATTCCATTTTTTATTCCCAGTGTAAAGTCTAGGAGTTAGAAATACATCAAATGTACTCTTCTCATTTTAACGAAATGTCTAACAAAACGACCACAAAAGCGCACGAAGAGAGAGAGAGAGAAATGATGGAACAATGTCAGAATGAATGGATCTAACGGGAGGCAAATATAGAAAACCCAAATTACAAGAGAATCATCATGGTGGTAGTGGTATTACAAATTTTATGTGACGAAGAACAAAAACCCAGAGAGACGTACAAGAAAAAGGGTAGTTTCAAGTATTTCTAAATGATCCGATATCCACGCACTACTTCAGAGGTATATGTCTCTGTGGGTATTACTTACACAAGTCATACATCATATAACATACATTCATTCATTAATCTTCTATTTCAATCCTAACGAAATGTGAATTCTACCTTTTTTAAAGCAAACTCACATTGACGTAATCAAATACCGATGTCTATAGACCAAATAAGAAAATTTAAATAAAACACTGATTGATACTACACCCAAAAATAGGAATGGCTCTACTCAGAGTACTCTGCTATATTTTCAACAAAAAAATTGTATGTGTGCGTATCATCATCAACAAAGTTCTCCTCCCATACATCGTACTTCTATTCAGTGGTGTGGCGTGGCTTGGTATGTATATTTGTTAGTATGCTGCACTATATTATATTGCATGCAGAGAAGTAAAAGTTGAAGACGTTATTTTCCACCTGACTGATCACAAATCTGTGCATCACGAGCCATTACTCACATTCACTTGCCTCTTTAAAGGCACTCACATTCACACACTGCTCATAAACTGTTTGCTCGTCCGGCAAGAAGAAGACTCTCATCATCATCATACCCTTCTCTCCGAGTCTCTTTCCACTTCTACTACTCAGCGGGCTTTCTCTCTGTCTGTGTCTCTTCCTTTCGATCTTTCTACTTACACTTATAAACTTACTACAATACTTACTACTGCTATTGCTCCATTGCAATGTGAAACAGCTCCCGGAGGATGAAGAAAAAAGAACATAGACAGGAATTTAATGACGAAGATGAAGCCAACTACATCTAACTCCACAGTACATTATTGTGCCTTAGGCGTGCACGAATACTGCATGCCATTATAATGAAGGTTCATGTAAAGCTCCAACCACTACTCAAAGACATACCGAGTTACTTACCAATTTAATACACTGAGGTAGTAGCATGGGCGGATGAAATATTATAACGACATACATACATGCATATATATTCCTATATTAGAATTTTGCAAGTTCGAAAGAGATATAATGCTTTGATTAACTTTGAAAAGAAATAGAGACATAAACATTAGTTTGAAGCGTATGTACGTATAAATGACTACGCACGTTGTCAAAAAGGCTATACTTCTTTATATGCTAACCAATCTCTAGGCGAGATTGATTCTCTTTTTACGTTGTCAGATGGTCGACAAATTAAAGAAAAGTAAACGACCTGGTTTCACGCTCATTCACAAAAGGTACATGCATCACTTCACATCCTCACCATTATGCATAGACTTTCCCTTTATACAAATGAAAACCACAAATGAAATAATGTGTTTTAGTACAGGATTCTTTAAATGGTAAATAAATAATCTCTGCTAGAATTTCTGTTGGAATGTGCACAACGTCATATATACATATTATGTACATTTGTGTTTGCGTAACTCTACTTCTGCGAGGATAATGTGGACGCGACGGAAGGAATCATGAAGGATAATTTATTTATGGTTCACTTACTTTCACCAGAGGAGCATCTGATGTTTAGTGTTGCCTACACAAGTACTGTATTCACAATGTATTTAATTACTGATTATGTTCGCATGGAAGCTTTACTACCTGTATCCTAACCACCGTGAAGAGAACATGATGTACATGTCAACGTATGTTTAGCTTAAACTGTTGTTTCTAAGAAGGGTAGTCAGACAGCTCATAGTCATTTATAAATACGAAACAGACAGACAGACGAGAAATACATACTTTCACTTCCGTCCGTATAGCAGTTTTTAAGTAAATGTACTACTAATGTATATTATCCCGGCGATTGCAAACAAATGTTATCATTACGACAAAAAGGAGTTTTCTCATTTATTACATGGGCCTTCTATGAATCAACTTTCTAAAAGATAAATAATATTATGTAGCTGTTTTGTATAAGTCTTCTAGTAAGCCAAGCTGATAATTAAATGCATGCATTTGGCAAGGCCAGACAAAACATTATAATATAATACTGTCTATCTTAATTCAACGGACCCTTTCTCAAGTAATTAAGGAGACCAACCACAGGCCTTCTCCCAAAGTTTGTCTGTTTACACTGTGACTATAAAAATTCATGGATGGTTTTCTTAATTACTGAGAAGTCCATTGAATAGACTATGAAGATATTTTAATATGTATTATGTATGCATGCGTTTGTCACATCATCCCAATCCACCGAACAATCAAGACGGAGAAAGAAGCTACCATTTTAACTCGCCGTCTTCCTAGAAGTCGGTGCTCCCTGTTTACTCTAGCGCGAAATAATTTACTTTTTTTGTAGACTAACTTAACTACATATACTCATAATATAAGAGTACAACAGAAATTGCATGAGCGCTTTCTTGATTAGTGTGAGGGTGACATTCTTAAAGTTTATCTGTCTTCCTGCTTGCATGCATGAGCAAAATATCAGTATCATCATTTCAACATCAGCATGATGAGCGTAACAGATGCATTGAGTTGAGTTGGATGCTGCTGTATATGTGTAGGTATGATATGAACATGATTATAATCATGGAGAGTGTACAAAATTCTGAAAGCGTTTCTGTCTGTGTACTCCACAACAAGTAATATTTTCCTTATCATTATCATCACTCCCACAGCTAAAGTCTAGCGTAGAGCCTAGCTTTCCAAAAGAAGTTTTTGTTTCCTTATTTGTTTGGTATATTTTCTTTCCGCGACTTTTAACCAACCTATTAAAAGAAGAGATGAATAGGAATTGATGTGTAAACACATGTACAAAAGTAAATACACATGAAGATGTATGTATGTATATCTGTGTGTATAAATGGATGGTACTTCGTGCTTCTTATTTTGTATGCAGAAAGCGATTGGTTGCAACCAAAGAGAAAACTAAGTAGAGCTTCCTTAGAAACAAAAAGCAGCGCATAACCAAACGAAAAAATAATGAAGGTTACTATCTTGTCTTTTTGTCTTGTTTCCCGGTTACTTTCTTTAATACTCCGTTGCTATTGGATTTGGTGAAGATATTGGCATTCTAGAGTGATTTAGCCTGTCAGTAAATTAGTTTTTATATAGAAACGGACACGTGCATAATACAAGTGCACTTCATATACCATAGTTTCCGTAATGTATTTATAATTTATTTTTATAGTTAAGCCGTGTGTGGGTGAACGGGAATGAGCAAAAAGTTACTTTCGTATCGATCTACATGGATTGATGTACTGTACGGAATTTACTTGGGGATTACCTGAAACTCTGTCTCTCCAACTCAGACACACATACGCTTTTGATTTTCTTCAGAAAAAAAGTAAAGTTGCAAGACTGATGAAAGCTAAAGTACGATGTATCAAAGGTTTATTTACGCACAAAGTAAATCAGAGCCGTTCCACAAAAAGATAAATTCTTTGCTAGAGCGAGCAGTTTCTAAAGAATGTTTAGATGTGTAGCGTTTATTATGGACTGCTACATGTAGCAAATATATATAGAGCACAAATTAAACCATTCTGAAACTTTGGAAGCCGAATAAATATGTATGAAAGTGGTATTAAAGAACTATAGAAGGTTTTCGAGACTAAGTGTCAATTAAGTGAAGAAAAACGTTAAATATTGCAAGTTTGTGTCTTTATCAGGATTTACGCAATTCTATAGTCAATATTTAGTCTGGAATATAAAGTCATACGTCACTGCTTCTAAATTTATTTGACAAAAAGTTAAATACTCCTAAAGCTCCTTGTAATAAATTATTCATGTACTGGATATGCAATTTGGTTGCTTTCACTTCTTCGGTTCCTCATTTGCATTTTTTGTGCTAGCAGCGCCCAACATTTGAGGGAACTAGCTATAATTCTGTTTAAATGAATATCTACTTTCCATTCACATTAAACTCGTGCACAAAAAAATGTTTCTAATCAAAACAAAAATCGACACAGGAAAGCTGTGTCGTCCTGTTTTTATTTCTCATTTCCCTTGTGTTCTTCAACTTTATTTGAAAATGAGACATATGCCCGCTATCTATGATACGCTATTGTTTAAAATATGCAAAACAGCTTCTCTCTGGAAAAAAATACATGTATCACTTGATATATAACTGCATGGCACTTCACGTACGATTTATTAAACGTTACACTTTTAACTTTTATGCACATATTTGAAATCATAACATAAAGAGTAAGGAATATGTATATAACACCATGTATACCAATTATGGGATCAACCCTTTTTCCGTAGCAAAAAAATGAGTCTGAATCAACTGATTTACGAGCGTATGAAAAAGGACATGTAAAGATACGGTAAATGACAGTCCCAGCATATCTAATGAGAAAACAGGACAGCAATAGACTAACACTAGTAGTGCGTCATGTTAACGAACTTAATGTTACTGTTCCTCTTGTATATAGTCATAGACGAAGTAGGCAGTGCATCCACACATAGTCCCTTTATTTTGCATACCATACAATATAATTTATTATAAAACCAGTACACTAGTCATCGCAATTCACATATGTCCCTGTAGCAAAATTATCATGGCAAGGCAAGTGATCCGCCAACCCAGCATGAAGCAATGAAAATTTATTCTTGAAAAAAGCTTGTCGTTGTCCGTAAGTAATATGTAGTACGTATTACCAATAGTAAATATAAAAATTCTAAGCAAAAGTAAAAAAGACGCCACTTGGGGACGACATTTCCCTCTACGCTCTTCTCCTCTTTCACTAGATGATTTTCTCACATTTTATACAAGTTGGGAGTATAAACCATATGCAACACACACGCATGAGGAAGAGAGGAGAGAAAGGGAAAAAACAAGACAGAAAAAGAGAGAAAGAATAAGAACACGTTCTACCAATGAAAAATACTACAGCTCTGCACATTTACTGACGACATACGACTTTCGTTTTTGATAAAAATAGCAACGCCTAAGACATAAGATTTTCGAAAGGATTTACGAGAAACATGTATATATGAGCATTACAGTGTACCTTTCACTGGTGTACATGATATATTATAATTTGGATTTTTTTGGGGTCTTATGGAAGCATATGCCTATGCATGACACGAAAACGTGTTTTGTGCTGGGGCAATAAGCGTAGACGGGACAAGTTTTTTTTTCTCTTTTGCAAATGCTGAACGCAAAAAATGTACTTGTTTGTAACTGAATGGAAAACAAGCAAGATAAGGGGAAAACCATGTACGGAATACAAAAGTAATCTATTATTCGTATATATTAAATGAGAAAAACGCCCTTGTCATTTTTCGTTTCCAGACCATGATGCAAATATACAGTTTGTCATAAATATGTATGTGAGAATACATAAACACAAGTAAACTATATTGTCTTTTAGCCAAACGACATGAGCAATATTTTCTTCTCTAAATTGCGTTAAGAATTGATGTTAAAGCATTCAGAAAATTTACTACTTAATTATTATTCTGCTATGCATGTCATGAATATAAAAAATTTGCTTCAGTTGTAACAAGATTGATTCACAATAATAAAAGCATTTTTCAACTTGAAAGGAAAATGATTGAAAAAAAACTCGCATGGTGAAAAAAGATAAAATGAATGAATGAAAGTTACACACTTTTTTTAGAGTGTCGTTGCCAAAGTTCGTTTACAATTAGATTGGCCTGCACTCCAACGCTTTTGGTGCAAGAGCACATATTACAAAAGATTAATAGACAACCACAAGACAAAGATGATATGATGATGATACAGGATACAGGTAAGTCACGAAAAATGCTGTGACGCTCCAACTGGTATATTCATATTCACTAAAAGAAATTTCATTGAAATTACTTTATTACGAAACATCACTTGATATAACAGCACAGCCCATATCATATCTCAATGCAATGTTGAAACATTCAGTTTACTTCACTGGCAAGTTACGAATACGGAAGGATGTATAGAATTCCATGAAATTGCTATACCAGTTCCGCTCTGGATTCATTTTTGATGACTTGAGCAATAGCAGCGGAATGAATAGTGAATAATATACCGGTTGCGTGCCCTAGATGGTGAACAGCTTATCATTTCGGGGCATCAAATCGCAACCATCATCATTTCATCTAGGAGGCAAAGTAGCAAGTAGCATCAAGCCTTCCTTTTTTCACAAAAGCGTAACATTACCATATTATAACATTTTAGTGTAATCAGTCATCCTTTGCCCTCTTGTTCTTGTTATTGTATCACACAGTAAAGAAAAATGAGAAACTTTTTATACAGTGATAACAGCAATTTCATCGGGTGGTAAGGCCTCTCATCTTTTTCTTATTAAAAGTAGCAGAATAGAAAAAGGAAAAGAACATTTGCAAACATTACACTACACAGTATGGCATACTTTGGTTTATTTGCTGAAGCTGAAAATTGAATTTGTGTTGTCGAGGAGTTTGATGAAAAAACCAAAATGCTTCACAACATTATTACACTACACCACACCATCTTCATGCATTTATAAATATACTATATAATTATATTACATGTATAACACGTAGACAGTTTTGATTCGTTTCATCATAAGCAAATCTGGGAGTAGTGGAGAATAGAGGAAATTAATTTTTTTACTTGTTTTTTTTTTGCCTTTTAAAAAGAGACACGAGAAATGAAAACGAGACTTTATTTTCCCCCTTAACATTTGTAAAGATGTAATGTGAATGTTGTTTAAAATATTTGATATGAAATGACTATTTCACTTTGGTGTATACATTACTGCCAGCTTTTTAATGATACGGAAAAAAAATATTTGTGCACAAGGAAAATCATTCTCCCACCCAAACAATATAATCACTTTAGCACTTTGTATACAATATGAAAACGACAACATACATTTCCACTAACGTTCTAAAATGTAAACATCGTTTTGGACCAGAAAATGTTTCCATTTCATTTTAAAAATAAGCTTTTTTGTGTGTAGAATTCATGAAGGTACTCATGAAAAACACTCAATTAACTCGTTATTACACACATATGGAACGAGGTGAAAGTTCTGCGTTAGCAGAAACGACAACAAATAACATTACATTTTCCAATTAGATTTTTTCAAACAAATGGTACACAACGAAAAGAATGCAATCTCATATGAAACCACAAAAGATAGATAGTGTTACATTTAATGGTTTTCAGACTACAGCAATATTGGCTAAAACACTAGTATCCACAATAAAAAGTGCATGTCCAGGTGTTTTCATAAAAACAATTTAATTCAAATCAAGCGATAATTTTCCTTTGAACAAAGCAACCAGAATAATTCAGGTGTTAATGAAGTTAGTGAACTTGTGTAGCTAAAGTTCAATATAAGTGAACATAATGGAAAAGTCTATAAATCTCCATTTTCTCTCTCTCTCTCTTTCAGTTTAAATATATAAACAATGAAAAGCAATTTGGTCTTTTGTACATTTGTAAATTATACTTACATACGTTCAACTAACAGAAGCTATTCATATACATACATGTATATTAGAGTGTTTGTACATGTATTCATAGAGGGGAAAGTGAAAGTTACTAATTCTGATGTGTGTAGATTTCCTTGTACTGAGAAGAAAATGAGAAAACTTGCTTCATTAATACTTTATCATCAGCGCAGATCAACATCACGCTAACTAAAACAGACTTTCGCCGACTTTCTAAATAGGCGTATATGGACACATATTGTAGGTAATGCTCTCGAACAAACAACTGATTCTCCAATTCCTCTATGTAATGCATACTTTTCGACAGTATTTAATATCAAACGCCATTTTTATAGAAAAGTATTCGTGTATTGAAAACGATAGTATCCACAAGTGTGCTAACGATAAGTACACGAAGATATGTACAGTTCAGTTGGGAGTTGAGTGAGAGAGTAGCTATGTATGTAAGTACGCGTACACATGGAACACTTTTTCTCTCAAATTCCCACCGATATTAAACTTTTTCGATAAAACAGTGTTTTCGTGAGAGAGTGAAAGAGAAAGTCCTCTACAACTAGAGAGCCGGTGCTAGTGAAAGGTAGACAAATGTGACATTCCCATGCTTGAATGTGGTTTCAGCTTACCAACTCTCTGTTCATACCTTAGTTTCATCTTCCCTGGGGTAGATTTCCTCTCTCTCACCCGTCGTCTCACTCTACTCACTACTCACACGGCATAGCCAAGTTTTCTTGAATTATTATAAAACAGTAATACATACAATACAGCATCAACATCAACACAGCACAAAATTTTCAGAGTATACAGGTACTCCTGCCCGTTTTCTAATGATTTCTGGCAATTTTATATATATATGTTTTGCTTACTAACGTAGTTTAGTTTTGTTTGTACCACAATTCCCCAATGCAATGATCGGAACAAGACAGCAAAAATATAAAAGGGGGTTATAACCAAAACATGAAGGAACTTGGTTTATACGAGCGTATTTGTATTGAATTGATCCTATGTTATATATCTGTAATAGTTGTTATTAGTTGATAAAAACTTCAGTCAACAGGCAGCAACTAAGAAAGTTCCTGTTATATTGTTTAATATGTGGGCATGATTCCAGTAAATAATTGTATACTGTGGAAGGAGAAAGTATTAACTGATTTGATTCAAAACTTCTGCTATTGGTGGGGTTGTGAACTCATTCTTTCCTTACATCGCCACCGCACCACACACAATACTCGTTAGGCACAAAGACACTTACTTTAGGATTTAAGGATCACAACGATTATCACACATCACGCAATCACAAATCTTAATTTATGAAGTTCGGGAAATCGAAATTGTACGAAGTGGTGGATCCTTTATTTGAAAACTGTCAAAACTAAACATAGTGTAGTGATTGTACTACTTGCCACAGAAGCACAATACATGCATACGATTTGTACTTTTATTAATTATGTTTAACAATGAAATACAATAAGTAGCTTAAATAATTCCAAATAGAAAAAGCCCATACTAATTGATTCATTTAATTTATAAAAAGACCAAAAGTGCACTGAAATAATACTACTTCTATCAACTTAACTACTAGCCCTTCTGCAATGCTTGAATTTGTCATGATATTAAGGATAGTGG
Source organism: Entomobrya nivalis (assembly GCA_034695485.1). Taxonomy (NCBI): domain Eukaryota; kingdom Metazoa; phylum Arthropoda; class Collembola; order Entomobryomorpha; family Entomobryidae; genus Entomobrya; species Entomobrya nivalis. The sequence goes on along the minus strand of JAQFZH010000080.1, from coordinate 1,858 downwards.
TATTTCATAACTAATCATTATTATACAGTGAAAGTAAACATACTAACAAAATACTAATACATTATGAAAATAATTAAACCAAAGGATCCTCATCCTAATTAATTACAAAAGGGAGACGCTTGATGCGTGCCAACTCCTTTTGCCACAAACCTAAATTAGGGGGTTTCCAGTTGAAATCCCGTTTAAAGGCTTGAACGAGTTCATGAAAACTACAACACAAACCACACCGATGTAAGAGGTGGGTAACTCATAAAGCATACTGACAGCGACTTTTGTATCCACACAAAAGTATTCATTTATATGTACTCATGATGAGCTTAATTTACATAATTCCTTTGATAAACAGTATACAGTTTCATGTACAACTACACCTTAGTAATTCGACAGACTAATCTGACCCTTGAGTTTTCAAACAAACATAGCCTTTTACCTTTATATTGTATCTACACCGAAACTACACGTTTCGCAAAAGTAGCATAAAAAAGACTAGAGGACTGAAAAGAATCTCATCCAACAACCTAATAGCTTTCCCCTATGACTACTTATAATACACTGGCTTGTCAACTCTGTAGTGGACGTTCTAACAGTCTCCAGCATGACAGTCAGACTTTTGAAGCATAATTTAAGACGGGACAACGACAACATCGAAACGCAATATCATAGCTCCATATGCATGTAAGTATGATCATTTTTTAATCATGTTGTACTCACATTTCATACCCACATTGTAGTATAAATTCTAGTACGATGAGTATGACCTACATCAGTCGAATACGCTATACGCTATTATGTTCAATTTTGCTTGTATACTTGGTAAAACCTTTAACGGAATGAATTCAAAGCACAACTTTCTTGTATACAACATATGGGGATGGGGAACATCCAGGTTACATCAAAAAACATTTAAGGAAATTGGAATCCGTGAAGAATTCAAAAAGAAACTATAAATTCCATAGCCGAATCACCAGATTTCAAATTAACTTTTCGAAAATCACGTGTATCACGAGATGATTTATCTGAACTAAACATTAAACGATGCCTCCATAAAATTCGAACAACTACTTAGCTTTGATAAATGTAATACTTAAAATATTTGTATGCTTAGTATTTTTTTCTCTTCACTAAAAATAATTGAGAAATGCTAACGTTATTTCCATCATTGTGCAAACAGTTAACCGCTTAACCTTCAAATGAATACTTCAACTGCAATAAACGTTCTTGTACAACTAAACAATGATCTGGAACCCTATCGTTAACCACCTATACTTTCACTTGAGTTAACAAGGACTCAATCCAGAACATGAATTTTGAAATGCTTACTAAGCCGTTTTCTCACACTCATCCTTCTTTTGTACGTCCATTACCGCTCAAAATGTTCCCCCAACATGTTTTCTCTGCATCGTTTCACAGATTAAGGAATCCGCAATTGATTGTTAAAATACGATGAAGAGGAATTCTGGAGAGAAAGTTTCTGGCAACATTACAAAAGTGCATCGTTTACAGCACAGAACACCAAGTGTGTGTTGATACACTCGGGTGGCATCCAACCAGTGAAAATACATACAGAAGTGTGACCGTATTTGTGTTCGGTCAGGGTACTCAAAAGTCAGAAACTGTGTGATTGTGGTGTGTATATAGACCTGTTAAATATTTACATTCCATATGTGTATGCAGACGATAAGGTTTCGTCTTTACGTATGTATGTACTAGAAAGGGGCCCGTTTCGTGCACTAAGTGCACGAAAAATTTCTGGCATACCCGGTAAATGATCTTTAAAACCCTCTGTTTAATACTTGAATAAACCATTGTAACGATTAAATTAATTTGCCGTATTTGAGGATAACATCCTTCGATAGGA
>JAQFZH010000079.1:0-56747 GCA_034695485.1 Entomobrya nivalis | reverse complement strand
AGGCGAAGACCAGACCAGAGAGACCCCAGCAACATATAAAGACCCCATATCATCATGGTCATTCATTTCTCTCTCTCTCTAGTCAAAAATTTTCATCATTTCTCTCTCTCTCTAGTCAAAAATTTTCATCATTTTATTATTATGATTATGATCATTATATTACAAAGCTTTACAGAAGATAACAATAACAACAAAGGGAATAGTTCTGTTGTTACACTGTAACAACATTTATGACAACCATTTCCCACTTATTTCACACTTCTCTAAACAAAGTAAACTATGAATAGTCTAATAATAGCCACATACATACCCAAACATCAATTATATCCATGGGTAGTGCCGCATATCATAAATAAATGAAAATTTCTTTCAAAAGCACCTTCAATTTTTGGGGGTGATCCCAAAATATTATTATTATGAGCGATATTTAATATGTGAAATGATATATGACTTTATTGACTGTACCCAATTTTCATAAGCGTATATAAAAATGGCTAACAATAAGCTAACAAAAAAATATTGCCTTCTGATTCGACCTAAACAAACCTTGTTTTTGAACTACAGCATAGAAAACTTCAGGCCTAGAAAACTTGTTTGCTTTGACACCTTCATGAATGATAGGGACATTTAATGATTGTCCCACAACACCTATTTATTGACATCGACAATTTTTTTGGCAACAATTTAGAGAGTTACCGAAAAACAAGACATATCAAAGTGAAATTTGGCAGAATCAAAATATATAAAGTGATTAAGCCAAAATAACAAATGATTGCCTTTTTGTGACAACGTGTTGTTTGTGGCTGTTATTGACGAAAAGTAACAATATTGAATATGATGGCATGTCGCGATAATACGACTACCGCAGTCACCGTCACCAACAATAAATAAATACGCACATCTTAAATTTCACATGAAGCGGATGTAGCTGTTGTTCGTATTATTAAGCTCTGAGTTTACTGATTATTTGTGATTAGGGAGTTGCGGAATGCTTACAAACTAGCAGCTAGAGATCATATATATTCATATTATTATTATGTATATCCCCTTATTGTGAAATCCGGAAACTTTCGAGATGATATGATAATGATAGGAACATATTCCCAGAAGATTATGGTGAAATATTCTAAACATTTCGTCGAACTTATAGTCGCGCAATTGAAACTCAAAGGAGTAATACATACCCAGTCACGACTCTCACGACGATGAAAGTGACAGCAAGGTTTTGGGGTTTATTTTGTGACTTCTTTCTAGATATAGTCGGCTGCGACTAGGATGGATGCAGACATGCTTTTATGCAGTGCAGGGGCAGCAGGGATTACAATGAAAAAAAAAACATTGATAAACATTTTTGGTAACTTTTTTTCTTTCATTTCTTTGGTAGTCCCTAAAGAATTAACTTTCGTTTGAGTATATATGCATGATATATATAGTAAAGTAGTGTGAATATGTATACCTTTAAAATTATTATTATGATGCTCAGTGCGCATATTAAATGTGCTACTTGTTAAAACTTTTGCCACTTTCTTAATGTGATTTTATTTTGAAAACTTAAACTTCCCAACTTCCCGCCATCTAAAACTAAATGTAATTAGATCTCGCCCAATTCATTATGATGAGAGTAAATATCTACATCCGCTTTGTAAATTAGGAGATAGTGAGATATTATGTGGCAGATATGCCCATGTGATAAGGAAAAAGGGCACTCATAAAGATCTGTTATCATTGCATTTATCAGACCACCACTTCTACCACAATATTCAGAGACACACACGACGTCGCTACTTACTGTGATTTTACAAATGTAACAGTTTTCATGTAAGTTTCAAGCTGGGAGCTCTATTATTAACAGAACACAACAACAATCCATTAAATTCGTATGTATACTGTAAATTTATACTTTGGGACTGCTACTGCGCGCTGCGATTGAAATGACGGTATTTGTTCATTTTCTTGGCTACGTCAAATCAGCAACCACTTCGAAACCAACATAGAATTAGTAGAACCAGCAGTAAACCTACGAAGGATTTAATTTTCTAAATTCTGCATTCAAATTTAGTTTCGCCTACAATTTTACAATGCTTATTTTATATTTTTAGCAAACTTAAGGTCGACAGTTTAGCGTATTTTTTTCCTGCAAATCAGGGTCGTTTTTCTTGAATGACGTACATTATTTAAATAACTTATTCTGAGTGTATGCGATACGCTGAAATAGTAATTAAATATGTTTTCATTGCAAAAACAACGTGCTGGCTTCCTAAAAACATTATATGTAGGTGTATGTATATATTTATGTTTGTACGTAAAAATGTAGTTGCAAAAACACATCACATCATCATAAAAATGCGTCTGCACTAATTACCTCGAGCGGTTCATCTTGCTGGCTTTGTTTGCAGTTTGGTATGTTGTCGAAGAACTGTTTGAATTGCAGAACGTGCTCAATACCTTTTCATTGAGATGTATTTTGTGCATACACAAAAGGGTAAATATTATTTTGAGCGTATTTTTATTCATTTGCGAAGATGAACTGAGGCATGTGATACAAAACTAGAAACACGTTTTCATTAAAAAATATTTTTATAAGATTTCTAGTCGTCCATCTACGTCATCACAATAATAATGGGTAGATAGTTTTAGTTATGTAGATATCTGCTTACTTACATGCTAATATACTGGATTGGATCTATTTTCACTGCACGAATCCTACCTTGCCATTCATATGAAATGAAACTCATGGCAAATAAGCTAGAGACCAATTACATGTTGGCTGGCTGGTATGGCGTTGCCTCTTCTGCTGCAATACAACTTTTCAGCAGCAACATTTTCTTTATCATTTTTTCATCTTCAGAAATGTAAGAATAATGCCCATCTTGCCAGTTAAGTCTACGTCATCACTAAAATCATCATCATGACCATTATCATCATCTTCACGATTATCAAAAATACAGAGGAACCATATACCATGCACTAAAAGCTCAAACTTCATACATTGGAAAAACGGCAACAAACATCATATCAAATCAGGTTTTTAATATTCAGCTTAGTGCACTGCTTAGTCAGTCATACACACATACACAAGAAGTAAGACAAAATTAGATAAGGTAAAAAAAAGAAGGCAAAAGGTAAACTTATAAGTTATCATAATAATCATGTTTTAGAATCTCTCCATTCAACAGCATAACACAACACCCGATACATCCATCACAAGACGACGCACGTAAACGTGCAGATTTATCATTACCATTAATAAAAAAATTCTACGTAAGCAAAAATAACCAGCCAGTTAGTAACAACGAAAACTAAGAAGTTAGATGGCAAAAAGAGTATATAACAAAATCTTGTGTGGTAAACAAGCAATGGTGGAGTGCAGTGGAAGGGTTTTATTTATTTGTAGTTGTTCATTATTTGAATTGAATGCAAATGTTTTTGATGCTCCTAAAGATTTTTTCATTAACAATAATTAAACAGTGAGTATTAAAGGTGAGTATCGAGTATGGACATATTGGACACGATCAATGTTTCGGATGTATGAGACTCTGCAAGATATTTTTGTCATTTTGATTTTAGTTCTCAAGTTAACTTTACTTTTTCTTTCTCAGGGTTTCCTAATATTTTATAATTTTGGGGCGTTTTTATTTATTTCTGTGCCAGAAATGTTTATCACCACTCACTCACCACCACACTGATTAATTAAGTATATTTCGTGTTTAATATTACATTTTCGCATCATACCAAATCGTAATCAAATCACATTTACAAAAGGCTTTTCCCATTTTTCGCAACATTGTTTGCATCAACAGTTCAGTGGAGAGTCCACAATTCACAGTGAGTACACTTTTACGCTAATACAAACATCCTGTTCTCGTTCATTGACGACGACGACGACGATGATGATCACAGCTCTAGCGTCATCATCACGATCCGGCTTTTTCATAAGATGATGATGATATTACCTTCAACCTCCTGTGTTACTGAACGAACTTTTAAGATGATCGGTCGACAATTTATTATGTTGCGTTGCGCTTCTCATCCATGTCAGCCTTACTGCATGTTTGAAGTTTTTTTTGTTTGACTGATTTTACGGCTGTTGTCAAGCTCAAATTATGAAGTGCATCGCGAAGAGTTGATGTTGATATTATTAATGATCATCGTCGTCTTTATATTTTTCTTGGAACGTAGTGAATGCTGTACGGCGAAAGGGGTTGGATTCTCCTAGTACATTTCCTCCAAATTTATTTGTCTTCTTAGTATAACTACGTAGTTTCATCTTCCAATCATCATAATCTCTAAAATACAAAATGTCCAAATAAAAAACAACCTGCCATTTTTTCATCCATAATATTTAGTTGAGTCGATGGCTAACCAATATCTTAACGTAGTCAACATTCCTAACGATAAAATGTTTTTGTGCATGTATAGTTTCATCATCTACTACGCAGCGTCTTCATAATGGCTCTCTGGAAAGAATTGTAGAATTTTGTTTGGAACAAAGTATGCGATTCAAATAAAAGAACGCAAATTTTCATAGAAGGCGTTATTCGTAATTTTGATACAATAGACACAACCCACACGGTGGATAAAAAACAAGGTAGTATAGAATACTGAATTAATAAATACTGAAAGTAATTATTTATGCATAACTTATAGCGTATAAAATTGTAAATATTAATGTTATAATTATTTTAAAATAATAATTCTTAGCCAATATTTCATCGACTTTTATGCATGTAAAAAGGACGGATACAAAAGTGACAGTGAAAATAACGTACATTATTACAAAAGGTACAAAAGTATGCATGCCTCTCTGGTGCTTTACCTTTTACGTTTAATATGCCTCATCATCACTGTCGTTATCTTTCTTTTGACACCCCTTTGTCATCATCATCCTTGCTCTCTTGTTCCTTAAAGATATCGCATTATGCAACTAAATAGTATCAGAGGATGCAGGCGCAGTTGATTTAATCTTCTTACCATATACCATCGTCATTTTTAAAGCACGTACCCGTATTTATTGAATGACATACACCTGTAATCTACTTTTGAAAGGATATCGCCAACCAATAGATCGCCACACGAATGCTGGGAATTGGGACCTTTATTTTGTACGTTCACTTGGCTGACTTGTTTTGTTGTACCTGTACCACTGCACTGCACTACCTCTGATTTTACTGCGACTGTCTGACTCTGCGATTGTCGGACGGACGTAATCCCAAAAGAATTGAAACTCCCAAGGCATTTGACTGCTGTGCTGCAAGGATATGGGATGTGTTGTGAATTTGATTTGGGGATTTTCTGTTTTCAAAACTATTGCCATCGGTATTGAATTTTTGAAATGTTTGTGTATATTGTGTATGTACATATGTATATATATATGTGTCACGTCGCTTTTAATGATTTACAAGTACAAGATTGCAACAAGAAGCGCAACCAACCGACTTTTACGATACAAGAGAAGGATATGAAAAATGACATGGTATTTTACGAACAACCTTTTTAAGAGTAGGTTTTTGCTACGCTGGTTATTCTTACGACCACTACTGCTGACTCGACAACACTGATAGGATTAATTTTAGTGTTCATTAAATATTTGCAAAGCGGATACGGTTAATTTGGCAATAAATTTCGGCTGGTGTTGCATGATTCAATATAGAAGGCTCAATCATACTTGCCACATGGCATGTGGCATATTACTTTTACGGGATATTTCAAAAGTGACATATATTATACCATTATCTTATTCAAGTTGAGTCGTTGTCTCATCTCTGCCTATCTCATTCCTGTTCAGATTATAGGATCAGGATACAGGATGTAGCAAAAGTAGGCATGTCTGAAAGTAGGATTTTGGTGACTGTAAAAAAAGAGTGAACGCTTTTGACTTTTCTGGGTCTATCCGTTTCAAAAAAAATGCTATTGTACCTTATAAAAGTATCGTGACAATGAAGAAGGATCTAGTCTAGTTTTTCAATGCCTCATCTACCTCGAAGGTTCTAAATAGCATTTTGATCTTTGCTAATTTAATTGATTTGACATGGATGTTGTTATTCAGTAGATGAGATGCGTTTACCGCTTTCAATAATGAATATTGAAGGTTTTATTTTGCAGCTTTTTATGAAGACTTACGATTGTCCAACTAAAATAGAAAACAATGTAGTTCTTTTTTCTTGCCTTTCACATTTGCCAATCTTCCCTTCGGCATTGTCAGGTAAATTAGGTATAACGCACTTGCATTGGGGCAAGTTGAGAGACTAGCTGTCTGAAAAGGTTGACATCATCCTGCAATTGACATTGTGTCGACATGACTGTTTTAAAATCAACATTACGATCAAACTGTCACACTAGAATTTGCATGATTCACATATTGAAGATACCTAGTAGAATATAATATATTTTCAAGAAAAGGAGACACACATTCTCTGCAAGATGAATTCAAAGACAAGATAATATATGAGTGCTTATACTCACTTTTAGCATTTAACCAAGTTTAAAATAAATGCAAAATAAGTGTTCATTGCTTATTTCATGAAGCAACTTCACTTATCTTGGCTTCCTCCAGATTATTCACGAAAGGATTTTCAGGATACACAAGATTTAAGCAGAAACCATTGACAAATAGTTGTTGCAATTATAAATGTGTAAGTAGTTCCATGATTTCATGAAAATCTCATTCAAGGTTGAGTTTCAAGTTTTTTTTATTCGACAAGGTTAGATTTCATGAGATTCTCTTCATGATGATGGGCACCATCATGGTTTATTAGATCGTTTTTCGCTATAAATGATAATGGGTTGTTGAGTGTATCCCAGGCTGATTAGCATAATACGTAAACTATTCTTCATGGAGTTACCTTTTTGCTTGAAGAAAAAGTTTATGAATGAACGATAATGAAGAGTGAAATTCACATTACCATTCACAAGTTGTGATTTTAGACATGCTGTAGAAATACTACTTCATTCTCCACAATTCTCCAGTTTGTAGTCTGCTAAACATTCAAGATTTACTCATTATGCATTTTTATTTATGGGAAAAATGGGAGAGTCTCTGGTTCATTCATTCGGTTAGACATTGATGATTCTAAATTCTAACAATAAACATGAGCAAGCACGTAAAATTTTTTTTTTTCAAGTAAAATGTTTTTACTCTAGTCTAGTGATGATGACTAATGCTCATGTTTAAATTGTCTTCCAGAATTGATATATAAACCAACACCGCAACGGAAGAGGAAGATTTAGTGCAAATAAATGAATTAAAAAAACGTTTCCACATAAGAATTTTCATGCAATTTGAAATTCACTGATAGCTTCTTTTTTCTTTATTTATTTATTACTTTCGTTTGTTAAATTACCGGGAGAAATGTGTTCGTAACAATTAGATATATAAGATGTATTTTTTATTAGTTTAATGTTGAAATCGCTTTTGGGTGTATTTCTTTTGTTATTATATTATCCTTAAACTTTAAGCTAACCCAAAATGATACAAAAATGAGTCGAATATACTTATACATATACTTTTAATGAATCTTGATAAATAATCCAATAAATAGCCTCCAGTTGATATAAAACCAGGTGTTAGGTACTTCAACTTAATACTACAAATAATTATAACATAAAATCAAACTAGGAAATTATAGCTCAAAGATACAGAGAATTTTATGTGTAATCAATGGCATACAATAATATATCCGTTCTAATGATTTGATGAATACCTCATTTATATAATACTTAACATCTACTTAAAGCTGATAAACCAAGGTTTAGTTATAAAGTATCTTATGGTTCATCACACATTTTTGGTGACTGTTAAAACTTAATTTGTAGTAATAATGATCGTTAAAAGATACATTTTGGTGTTTTAAAACTTAATTAATATACATTTTAAGATACAATGATACGCTATGGAGTAAATTGTATGTTGTGAAAAGTAAAAACACATATTTTTACTCTTACAAGGAAAAGCTCGAGGAACTCCGTCAACATGATTTCATTCTTGTTGCAAATATTTTATTATACGTATAATTTGTAGATTATATGATAGATGAGTTGTTCAGCCTTTGCATCTGAATTGTTGTGGTCCAATTATGTCTCACAATGAACGTCAGTAAACATAAAAAAGTTGCAAGGACTGCATAACATAATTATGTATGTAAATGGTAACGTAATAGTTTTTTTTCTAAACAACAACGAAACAGTTTGAACTTTCAATATTTTTTGTAAACTTTAACATACAGGAAGGCAGTTTATTTTATGGCATTTTAACAGTATTTTTTTTCTCCCCACCTACTAATGCTGCCAGGCTATAACTCTGAGTATAAAAGAAACAATTGCATTGGCTGGTTGTCCTTGTTCTAGCTCAGCAAGAACAATAACCGAATTTTCCGTCGCTCGTGGAGCCCTTGCTACAATTCCAAAGACTTGCTTCACGTCATTTCCATAAGCCACGCTACGTCCAGGCAGTAGGGATGCATAGGAAATGTCATTTAAAGAGAAATGCAACCGGAAAAATCTACAAAACATACAATGAATTCCAATTATTCGTTTCATTGAATCAAAATTAATGGGACGATATTTTATGACTGAAAATCGTTTACTTACTGTTTACGAAATACATCAGTAAGCGTAAGACCATGTTTGCTTAATCGCAGAGAAATCGGAATCGGAGACTTTCCGCTAATCTGCGAAATTCCTCTATGTATTGCTTCATCTCCTGTGAGACACTCCACGGATGTAATTCCCAAAAATAAGAGCTGACATGCTGCACCTTGACGAAGTAGCAATGCGGTTGTTGACTGGCTAGACTTTGGTAAAATATCGAAACTAGGAAGGGCTAATGTTGTAGGTAACGCTAATGGGTCGATCGAATGCGCATAAACTAGGGCTGAAAGAGAGCCTAAATAAACAATACAGCAATACAAATACAGAGCAATGATTACTTTTTCCTATAAAAACAACTGGAACGCGTCCAACTCGATAGATTTGTAGTAAAATATGATAAAGAGCCAAAACTCAAAAAGTGTGTGAAAAAATCTTATTAATGACTTACTAAAAACGGGTTCAAGAGGACTTCCTCGTAGTCTCACACCAAATCGAGTGGGCTCAATCAAAAAGTGTCGGATTCCTTTTTCCCCTACCGTATCAGTTACCTTCACTGCGACCCCATATGCTCCAGGAAAGCTATTCGAATTTCGTATTAGAAACGCTCCAGATCTTTGATTTACAAGTGCAGCTACAGTTTCTTCCCGGGAGGCAAAAGGTTTGTACCAGTGCTCACTAAGGTCTTGGGCGAATTTCACTTCACTGTCTCCTAAATAAACTGGACGGGGATTTACTGGTGTTTGTGCACGCTCCATTCTACTCGGAATCTCTTGTAATACCCTGAAAGTAGACAGTATGTGAAAGATTAATTTAATACTCAGACATGTAGCGCTACAGTAAATTCTCATGTTTCCACGTACGGTACACCAGAAGAAAGCTGTCGTCTTATTCCCTTTGGACTACGGGGAGGCTTTCCAGGGCTCACAGGTCTTTGATTAAAGTAAGGGGTAGGCGGACATGTTGGAAATGGCGTTTCCACCACATTACTTAACTGACTTGGAGCCCTTGTTGAACTAGCACTTGTCATTCCCCGATCATAGGCACTCTCTGAATAATGTCGTTGAACGCGCCTTCCCCTTTGATACATTTCCAGCTCAACGTCATCATCATCTTCGGATGAATAAGATACATGAGACCGTCTGGCCCCCAGACCAGACATTCCACCAGAAGTAGCACCAAGCGCAGAGGCAGCTGTAGGGGATGCCGTCATCTCCTCCCGAGTAGTTGAGTAAGAAGGCCGGTAATCCAAAGTTGCCGTTGCAGCACGAGATTGTTCATATGACGAGATATTTGATGCACTAGCAGCCGCGCTAGCAATCGCAGATGGAGTAGCACCTGTACCAGAGCCTCCAGCTGTCGCTGCTGGAAGGGCACGCTGGCACGCTTTGAGTTCAGCCAGCCAGTCGCTTCTCCTGTGAAAAAAAGACAAACATACCCACATAATGCATAAACGTGCCATTTTATTTTGTTCAAGGAAACGCATAAAATATATATATTCTTTCTTATTGGCAGTTCGTTTTCCTTTAAAATTTACTAGCGTGGCAGTTATTATTGGATCTTATCCAAACATATTAGTATCTTTCAAAGCTGTAAAAACGTACTAAAATTTTCTGTGATTTGGGTGGATGTATTAGTAAGCTTAGTAGGTACATTCATACGCACTCTTTAAAGTAAAAGTGAAAGAGCTGGGAAATATATAATTCACCTACTTAAAATATAGCAAGTAGGTTTCCGCTAGGTTTTTAAGATTTTATCATTTTTAGCTTCATCGCCAACTAAGCAAGATTCCACAGATTTTTTGTCTCTACGAACTATTCTCAAGTTGTTGCTTTTAAAAGTTTTACAAAATGAAAAATGTTTTTCTTATCACAACCCAAGCCAAGCTCCATAAACATAAAAACCTTTCTCAAACATTTCTCTCAATAATGCCAACTTAACATATAATCTTCAAGTTTTGAAATTACACCCTTCCAAATGGGTATTTTAAACTAATTTATTTTCAAGAAACCGATAGCTCCTAAACCGACATATCGTGTTTCTGCAAAATATACTAACAAATACACTATTTAGTTCATCACTTACGGCGCATTTTTACTGGCTCTTTTCTCTTGTAATTTTTGCATTTGCCTTGCTAGCCATTCATCTGCGTCCTCGTCACGCTCACTATCCCGTCTCCCATCAGCAGATTGGGATCGCATTCTCCGCGTTGTTGTCGTTGTTCCAATACCCGTTGACCCATTCCCATATGTACTAGTATTAAAGCTTGTCGAGGAAAGACTTGGTCGCACCCTGTAGCCTTGTTCGGAACTTCGAGCACCGATTCTAGTTCCTCCCACTGCTGGACTATTGTTACTTCCAGGGTAGGACGGTTGCCGTGTTGTTGTTCTCGAGTAACTACCGACTGGCTCAGGGTTCACAATTTGTTCCTCTAAAGCTGACTGATGATAATACTGAGGTACTTGTTGGTAAGACTGACCGGAAGCAGAAGAGGATAGTCTTGCTCCTGGGGTGGAAATAGAATGTTCAATCCCTCTGTATCGATGCCCACCTCCAGATTGTGTGCTGATTGGAGCAGATACTCCATATTGACTTTGGGATTGTTGGGGATGGAACGAATGTGAACTGGAGCTGGAGCCTGCAGATACATACCTACTTCCACTTATTCCTCCTTGGTATGGACTCCTTTTCGACCCAGGCGGAGCACTAGATGGAGGTGGTCCGGATGGAGCTGTGTAGGAAAACGGTAGTGAGTCTTGTCTGGCATGGTAAGGAATATCTATTGACTCGGCTTCTTGCACCAGAGCATTCAGTAGTCGGTCCAAGTCTTTCATTTGGTCGACCTAAAGGAACAGACAATAGGAGAAAGTTAGCAAAATACAATTTTCAGTATAGCCAGAAAATCAGTTATAGGCCAATAACGGTTAAAATCAGACTGGATAAGTATTTATATAGTGTGTCAAATCATCCCACTTGTCACCTTTTCCTTCTGAAAGAAACCCGAGTCCATTTGTTATATGACAAATCGACTAATTATAACTTTTCAATGTAATTAGCGCCGGGTTTCTGCTCACGACAACAAAGGACGCCTAATTGAAGTACCATGAAGTTGTATGAATATTGTCTACACACACACTTTGTAAAAAAATTTGATACCAACCAACAGTAGTAACAGTACTAAGACACTATGGCCTTCTCTTCCCATGATAATTAGCCCAACAAAACGCTTAGGTATAAAGCTTTCTACTCAGTCGTCGTAATTAGTATGTAATTAGGAACAACTGCATGCATATAAAGTACAAATGTGCAAGACAAAGTATTTCAATATAAGTTTCGTGTAATTGATATGTATTCATTGTATTCATTCTCATTTCTCCTCTACTGATACAATCGTTTCCTTCCTGTCAAGCAGGATATCAGAAACCAATCTTCCTTTGAAAGTTTAATAAAAACACGATCGTTTTACAGGCACGAAGTATTTCCTTTACTTTAAGTTTTATTACATCGAACAAAATACCTCCACAATTTATTCATGCTACTTACTACAAAGCATAAATGATCTTCCTTTTTGTGTGAGATAGATTTTACATATTTTTTTATTTCACAAAAAGCCAACTAATTTGCAAAAGTGGTTTTCTAGTCAGCGCAATTTAGCTCCATGAAACATTTTTTCTAGCTCATTTCTCCCCATACTCTTTTCTTTCCCCCGTACAGCCAAGCACTCCACCGTGAAGTCCAAAAATTTGGCTGCATTCATGGAAAAACCTGGCTTGAAATCCACAGAAATCCAATTACTGCGCTTGAGAGAAGACATACGCAATCACTTTAATCTGACTTCCATAAAATGGAAGTAATTACCAAACCATGATAGAAACCAGCCACCTCTATCTAGTAATCATACAAAAAAACCATCCACAATCATGACCCAATATGTACCATCATCATGATACTTTCTTCGTACCATTCTGACAAGTCTCTACCCAATAAATCTGAAACGATCCCACTGAAATCCCATCAAATGAGCCATGGTGCATACAAAGGTGAAGAAAATTGCCCGATGGGATGCAATACTATTACAGTAAATCCAATCCAACCTACACTCAAATATACGCATACATGTATTCAACAATTATGTTTAGGCATACCATTTATTTGCATTTTTAACTCTTTTCCTAATTTCACATCCACTGGCACAGAAACATACAAACAACTACAACGTTTTACCCAGAAAATTTATATCACACTTTACGCACTTTTTTTCTCTTCTTCACTCGCTCCATTTTTTCAGCCTCCTCCATCCATTCCATGTTTCTTTACACGTTTATCCCTCTTCCTTTAACTCTATTTGATTATTTTCCACTTTTCCACCATGTAAGTCATCGTCGCCATCGCATAGTAGTTAGTACCGACTAAGTAAATCAGCTTTAACTTCAGAACGCTCTAAGAATTATTACATTCAAACAACATAACACACGATTTATAATCCATGTCTGCTATCTATTTGCTTAAGTAAATCCTCGGTATATATGTACATCCACTTGCATAGCACGTGAATATAAAAAAAATACAAATTGTAAGAAGAAACGACGGTGACGGTGGTGGTGGTACTGATGGCGTATAATATCACCGTGTCACATCTTTTTGGTAAAACTTCCTGAAGGCTATAAACTTTTTTTCTCTTTTTGCTCTGCTCCACTGCTCACTCACTCACTTGTTCGATTTCTATACACAACCCACGCAGATTTTTGAACAGGACCAAGAAAATTAGATTATTTTTCTCTTTTTTTTGTTCTTAGTCAAGTACATGAGAAGATTTACATATACAGCCACGCCAGCAGTCAAAACCAAATAATATGTTTGAATACACATGTGTTCTTATGGCAAGACGAGGGCACAATATAGGAAGAGGAGACGTGCACAGACGAACAACAAAAAATTATGGTTTCTAACAAGAAATAAGGTTTCAATTTTCTTCATCTTTCATTAGAAACTGGCTTAACTTCTTGCGAATTCAGAAGAAAAAAGTTTTACTTTCAATTTCAATATCGTTCAAGTCAGTCGTCACACTCGAAAATGCTGGTTCACTCAGCGGCAACACCATCATCGTCATTATCAGGCCAAGAGAGAGCCACCAAAAGAACAACACACCAAAAATGCTAGTCTCTGAGAGAGAAAAGTAGAGAAGGAACAAGCAAAATGTGATATTATTCTTTTGAACACAAACAAAACATGAAAATGAAAGCAATCACAAAATACAACATATGAAAATGGTTTGCCATCCATCCATACAGTAACATCAACTACTACAACACCACAATTTAGACTAACTTTGTTTTACAAGAGAAAAGTTTAACCACAATTTTAAAACGTAAAACTCTACACTTTAAGGAAACATCTCGGGTGATGGCGACAATGTTAGTGATGATGATGATGATAACATGACAGACATGACACAAAAAAAGTTTGTACACACAAAACTGAGAAACGTCTTCACGTTCTTATCATTATCATATTATACTAGCACAACAAAAGAGGAAACAGTGAACTAGAAAAGTAACAAAGTGCATAGAAAAGTAACAAAGTGCAAACACCCTAAAAGTCTTGTGATACACAATGCACATTAGTCGCCTAGTCACATTCAATTTTCAGATGTACTATGTGACTGAATCATCCAAATGCTGAAGCACAAATACTATCATCATCTCTGTCAAGGAGAGTCAGACTCCAAAAGCCAATTGCTCGTGAGCAAATTTGCTGCTTCATTGCAATTTATACCCAACAATCGTTCGGAAAAGTAAACAAAGTGGTAACCAAAATTATATATTTTTTACATGGTATGCATTTTTTTGCTAGAATACCCTTTCGATATTACATATTACCGGTTCATGGCATCATGGCATGTGTTATAGAATATTATCCCAAAACAATTCCATTGTACACAGTAGCATAATACAATGACCTCTAATGGCATCATCGTCATATTCACCGAATAAACTTACACGCATAGTAGGTGCAGATTATGCTGACACTCAAGAATTCTCTAGTGTTGATGTAAATAGTGACCAATAAACCATTTGGTAAAGATATAAGAATTCTCCTCGATGTAGCGTAATAACGAATACGTTTGGATGACCGAACAAAAGGGTAAAATACCTGGGGAAGTTTTTGTGTGCGTAGCAATAGGTTCTCCCACGGTACAATGCACATTTCTATTACAATTCCAACACAGTTCTTGCTCCTGTTTTCTATTAAACTCATAATGATACCGTGTACTACATTATTATGTTTTCCTCCAATACGTCCACTATTCACCAAACCACACACACGCTCTGGTTTCTTTCTTACGTGTTTGTTAAAGCTCAAAAAGAATCACAAGATTCCATAATAATAATCCGAAATCTCACAATCACTTAGGAAAACAATAAGATTATATGGATTGCACTGCTATTACTGCCACTACTGCACTGTTTTACTTGTTCTGTCGTCTTCACATATTGCTCCTATGCTCTCCTGTCATCAAATATGTACATGCATGATACGTATTCAATACGTGACTTGACTACTACACTTTCGAAAAAAAGAAGAGAATATCAAGAGTGAAAATAAGAAAAAGAGGGAAAAATAATCACCAATGTCATTCCCTTCTAGCATTATAACGAAATCACGTACACTTGAGCTATACGTACGTAATATGCCAGTGAGTGCCATCTTTTTGTTTATAATCGTCGTAAGAAAAAATAGCGTTTTGCCTGACTCGCAATAATAATAGAGAAAATTTCACAACGGAGATGGACGGAACATTCATAGAATATATCTGTTTGCTCTTCTATAATTACATAAGCTGTAACATGGTTCAGAAAATATAATGTAATAAGTGGGAGGGAGTTGGCTTCAGTATTCAGTACAGTTGATACAGCACTGGTATTATTGGATTAAAATGAATTTTCTCTACTTTTTTGTACAATTTTTTGCACTTGGACTGCTGCCTTTGTGCATCCAGACGTCATTGGCTTGATACTTTCTCTATCCGAAAAATCATACACATAAGAAAACAAAGGGATTCATTTTTATGTAAGAGAATGAACAAAGAAACCAGCACATTCCGTCAAAAAAAGCAAACACATGCTTGATGGCCTAAATAATGGGCAAATTCAGTAAAACATTATCATGCTTCTATTGACATCACTTAACATGTTTTCTAGCTGGATTGTTTCGTTTCCTACAATAGCATTGTGGAAGATATTTTATTCGCTTTCCTTACAAAAATAAATATAAATTACTTTGACTGCCGATGACTGATCGAGGAACTTGACATGCTAAAATGTACTGAAAACTACAAGCTTAGAAACGCCTTTTATTGTTTTGTTTTACTGGAGCATAATCATGAAATATCTTTGTTCAAATATATTTGACTTTACTCTCATAGGAAAACAATGGGTACAATAAAAGAAAAGCACAGTCGTTTCTTTATTGTGCTTAGCTGAAAGTCAGAGTAGAATTCAACTCAAACAAAGTTGTCAAAATATTATAGCGCTGAGGGTGAGAAATAACACAACTGACAAGTAAGTGAGGTAGTAGAGATGTTAGATATATGTTGGATAAGAAAAAAGAATCCAGAGAAGTACTAAACTTTTCTTCCGCTTTCCTTTACATTTCTGGTTACAAAATAAAAGATACATGACATGAACAGCAATATTATTATGGAGGCGACGACAATGGCGAGATGTGGCGGTGTGTTTCTGGAGAAGACAATATGATGGGAAAGGCGCAATAAAAGGATGATGGAAATGAAAAGAATGTGAAAACCACAGCTTATAAGATATTGGCTTGCTATTGTGTATTATGTAGCTTCGTGCAGTGGTGTATGCAGGGCAGAGAGATCCCGTACATCATTACCCGAGAAATGCCGTCATTCCGTCAGAGAGAGAGATGGGAAAGAAAGCGGAAAAGGAAAAACGAGAGAGGATGCGTCTTTGAATTGAAGAGACAAAAGGGGATAGAGACTAGAAATGAGTTAAGATTCTATCTTGCTATCTTTTAGTGGCTGAAAAAGGTTAAAAGAAAAATTGAATTGGGGCCTGGAAGCGAGCGTCATGTTTCCTACCTTCAACTTTTGGCTCGGAATGTATATATGTCTCTACTGCTGCGTCAATGGACTTTTGTTTCCAGTTCGTTAGCTATGCACGTAAATAAAAACATGTTTGTTCACTTCCTCTCTTCCCAATGACGGAACAGAGGAAGAAGTTTTTTAAAGCTGTTTGGACGAGTGGCAGGGTAGGCAAAATATAAGCCCTTTTTCAAACTTTATACTCTTCATCTATTTTCTCTCAAAACACTTGGGATTGTTTGTTTGGGTAGGTTTTTAATTAGTTGTAAGCTTTTTTTTACACGTTTTTCTCGCATTTATTTCATTTCCGGCAAATTCCAAAAGTGAACATTTTACTCTACTCCACATTTTCAATATATATGATTTTTTAAACGAAAAAGGAGCTTAAAATGATGATGTTGTACACATATAACATACCTCACAAAATCTTGTATGCTTAGAATCTTACGATTATTGTTAGTAAAGTAATTTATTTTCTTAGTTTCACGTCGTAAAATGCACAGCCATCGCATTCCAACATATCAACTTTTATAGATATGAAGACTTAGTCATTTATTTTTGACATGCTTCATTACTTTATGGAAATAGGTCTTGAATGCAAGCCATGTTCTACTCCTCCTTTGGCTTTGGATACTTTTGATAATGTTGATTATAAAGACGTCGGTGATGAGGGGGTACACACAGCCTCTACATCATTTCACTTCTCATGTCTCGTATTTCTGAAGTTGCAGTTGGGAAGCTGTCTTTGTTAATCAAATCTTGAGTGAACTGATGAAATTGATGGAACCTATGAATAGTCATATTAACTCAACGTGATGAAAAGGAGACGCCAATGAGTATGAGGTAGCATAAATGCAAAGAGTACTGCAAAAATTCAGGAAAGCAAAACGCTTGTCTAAATTACTTTCGTACTTCATGGCAATCACGGATGAATCATGTCAGCATGCACACACATACTTTGGTAAGATAGTTAGCAAAACGTCTTTTGCCTTTCACAATAACTGAGGATATCTCTCCTCTTGTTTACTGTTTAATATTTACTGAGTAAAATCATAATTTTATCGTAACAAGTCAGATGTTGCATGTGAATGGTTCTGTAGTACCTACACAAGGCTCTTTCATGTTCTATCATCATCATCAACGAAGGAAACAGAAAATTTATAAAACGTAATCCGCGTAGTTCTGCATCATTCTGACTGAGGTGAGCAGCAGAGTAAAGTGAAATATTAGCTGCCTCTAGCAAAAACTCACCAAGTAAAATAGCATGTATGTATGCAACACAAGACATCATGGAATACCTTTAGTCACTTGTTCTCTTGCATCATTAATCATTCAAAAATTCTGTATTCCGAGAAAATATTCATTTCACGTGGACATGCATGTCTAAATTAGACAAGCCAATATTATTATTACAGAGGCTAATTAAGCATATTAAATCATTCCCGCTTTGTTATTCAATGCAAATTAAGGGAAACATTACATCAATGGATGGGGAACAAACCTATTATCATCATCAGTCAAACATGGCATTTTATACAATTACACAATGGCTGTGGTCGGTCGGCCCCCGGCCGTGTAAAGCAGAAGATGTAATATGATGTTGGGAAGATCATGCAAGACAAGAAAGAGAGTGATGATATGGGAAAAATGAAGACTGAAAGCTGAGCTAAACGAAATATATCTGACTTCCAAATTATTATACAGCACCACAAATATCGTTGGCGTGGTATGCAATTTTTCTTTGATTAATCAAAACGTCGTGGAAATTGCGATGAAGCTTTGGTGTTACTTCTTTCATAACTAAATGAAATAAATAAATTCGTGCTTTGTCACTTCACAAACTACTTAACAATGATATTGAAAGTATTGAAAGAACAAATTGTAGTATGCACAGAAAGAAAATTTACGTATATTGATAAAACGCTAAACAGTTTTGTAGTGGATTTGCATAGTCATGTTCACTCTTCACAATTTGATATGGCTGACCTGTATAACTTTTTTTTAAATCTCACTAATCGTAGCTATAAAATTAGCGTGACATATATAGCGACATGTTACATTCTTTCATTTCGATGTCGACCACCGCCGACAAGAGTGATAAAAACAGTATTAATCAATTTTATATCAGCATGAAACATGGAGTAGGAATTCAGGTGGTAAAGTTCTTGTAAACCTATGAGACGCAAAAGTTCATTTCTTTAAGCATGCCTTTAGTATCGACGATATAAAAATATCAATTGAAAGTATTGAAACACTAATCATTGCAACTTTGCACATACACAGTCCACCCAACTTTATAAATATATATGTACTCATCTTCCGAATATGTACGAAAGAAGATGCTGAAATGCAGATTTAAAACAGAATTAGTTTAAAACATGATTTTAAAATTCAAAAGGAGCAAATAATATTGCATGGAGGTGGAAGCAGATGTAGAAAAAATATGCATTTGCAATTTAGCTATGAACATTGCCAACCATAACAAAAAGTAATGTTCATGTGCACAGCATTTTCTTGTCTGGTCTGCTGTCTGAATTCTACTTGTTCACCAACTTTCCCGGAGAGATAAACAAATCAAGGATATAGAAATGCATTCGTGCAAAACAAAATTTGCGCACATGAACATAATATTATACGTGTATGGTTTGAATAGCCGTCCGATTTGAAATAAAAACAGATCAATTATGCCGATAATGAAAAAAGTCTTTCATGAGATCTAGGTGATTAAAATATCGTAAACATATTATGCCATGCCTGCACATTATCCGCATCTGTTCATGATCTGATGCCATGTATGTATGTATATGCACAACTGAAACTGATAGCTTGCACATGCTAATGATCGTCGTGTCTTCGAAATGAGAGTATATACACACACTTTGGGAGGTCTGATTTATAGCAACCATTACAATAATAAATTATACAAAGAATAGAATATAAATTCGATTAAAACTTACCGAAATTCCAGAATCCGCTAAAGCCTTATGTTTCACTAGAGGGTTAACAATCGCGTACGGAGACCCGTCCAACGGCCCATCTACATGTAGCAAAGGAATTTGTGGATGTTGCAATAAGTGCTTCGGAAACTGATGCGGGTATACCGGTAGTGCCGGTAGCTCACCGTTACCATTCACACTTTTCCTCTTTTGAAGTTGTGCATACACAGTTTCTTTGGAATTCTGATCTGTTGTTGGTGACCTTTGCTGGCTTCCACCTGCACTGCCGCCAACACCACAACTGCTAGCAACGCTTCCACCTCCACTATCACGATCACCACAACTAGCACCTCCACCACTACCACTTACTCCTGTAGTAGCTGTAGAACATCTACCTCCGCCAACAATATGTTCACCTGCTGTACTACTCGTAGCACGTTGTAGCGAGCAATTGTCCTCTTCGTCCTCGTCGTCTAAAAGACCAGTACAACCAGAATCGGGTAAATCTTCCGGCGATACCCTTTCTCTCTCTAAAACCGCGGATGACAACAACAGTCTCGTTGACTCTGGAAGTTCAGTCTCTCGTACCAGGTCGCCTCCTAAAACTTCTGAGTAGATTTTACCCGAACACAAAAAATAATTCCTTAAAATTCTCTTCAATCAACCCACACGTTCACAATATCAAATATTAAAAGACTTTTTTCTTGCTCGCTACTCTATGCAATGCATGCACCACAACAATTTCCGCTGCTACTGCTTCTACAACTCCTTCGCTACTAAACTAATACTTTCAAAAATACAACATGCATTTTGCATGATAACGACGAAACCAAGAAAAGATATTCACAACACAAAGTCAACTTCCAAATTTTGTACATTTACAAAATAAACACATTTTTACAACTTCACATCTCCACAAACGTGTGGATATTATTCGTGTAAAAAAACTCTACATACACAAGGAAACATCATCAACAAAAAATTCGTGTCTTCTGCACAGCTTTGCTTGTAAAAAAAAGTTTTCGGTGTGAGATGTGAAATGATGATGAAGAAGATGATGTTGTTGTGATATACACTTCGTTAGTTAGTTAGGGCTATAATATTACAGCAACATTAACGAGAGAGAGAGAACGAGTTATAACATCATCTCTCCTACTACTCGCATGGCACTACTTCTACCCATGGAATACGTACTACTACTAAACCAAATCGCAAGTCAGCACATGCATTAGTACACAGACAGATATACAAAAAAAGCCAAGCACCTCCACCAAAAAAATCATCTTCACCAGAGAAGCAGCGTCTTTTAACCACATCACCATGCTCTCTACAATACTATTACACTATATGATATTATCAAGCAATGCAATGTGAAGTATAAAAACGTAACATTTTGGAATATTATTATATCGTCTCTCTACAAGTTAAGTTTTTGTCTGCTGGTGTACGGTTATATTTTTTGATGTTGATGCACTGATGAGCAAGTAGAGAGAGACTTTATACAATATAACTTAAGAAAACATAAAGTCAGAAAGAACTTTGAAAGATAGAGAGAAAAAACCAGCTAGCAAAGCATTCTCTAGTGTGCTATCATCATGAGTACAAGAGACAAACTAAAGAGGAATATTCCCAATGAATATACATGAACCAGTAGTAGTCGAGTTTTACGTTGTGTTGTAAAGAGAAAAAATTGAAGCGCATGCCAAAAAATCGGTTGGTTCTCTTCAGCCAGCAGCAGCCTGTGCTTACATAATACTTTTAGAGCTCTTCTTCCATTATGCTTGCTGTGTTGTATGTGTTCTTTTCTGATGTAGCACCAACACAAGCACTAACACATCACATCACCAAAAAGAATGGGACAAAAAATGCACGTGGACTTGGGAATATTAAACCCTCTCTGCTTTCGTTGTATATTTTGGAGGAAGAAAGAAGGAAATGCGAGGAACCTGACTCTTTTCCTCTGGTCTATTTTGCCTACACATTTTCTGTTCAATTCAACAATGTAAGCCTAACTATTTTGTTTGGTTCTTCTCGTCTCTTCGTATGCAAAAGGCATGACTTTTTACAACTGAACGGGCACAGTACACGTACAACGACAACCAAGGAACCATGAATGCCAGGACAGCTAACTCCATATCTACAATAAACTATACTTATGTAATAACATACGAGTAAGAATGCGTTGTGGATGTGGAGTTCCGTTTTGTTACTGCTACAAAGTCTACAATGTTCAATGTTCTCATCTGTAATTGACTTTTGGATGAGTACTTTCTAGTAGATTGTTGCTGTAGACAAGTTGGTTTATACAACTAAATGTTCCATACTTCCTTTATTGTACTACGCACAAGTTTCTTGCAAACAATAATGCACATGCACACACATACGTAAAACTTTACATGAATACTCGAACATCTTATTCTTCATTCATTCTCAAACGTCATATTTAGTCGGTAGATTTATTCTTATAAATTTCAGCTCAACTTCTTCCTTAAATAACGACTCTTCCTTTCAGCCAGTCAGCATAAAATATTACTTTACGAATACGAACACTTTATAGCAACCAGCAGCATTCTCGTGTTAGTCGTGTTGTTTCTTTCAAGAAGATTTTGCTACTTCTCATGTTACATGCTACATATGTGTCTTGTGTCTCCATTAAACCCTGCGGCATTTTGGCTAAATGTAATACACAATTTTCTTTGATATATATTTTGGAAATAATCTCCTCATATGCAAGATATACAATGAGACACTTTAAGACCTACTTCAAAGGACTACGAGTATCATGTGACGATAACGATATGTAAGGATGATGCCACCACCACGTAATAATAGGATATCTATAGTTTTTGTGGGAGCTTTTGTATCCTAAAAGTCGTGTGCTGTGGATATTTTAGTCCAATTTCAGTTATGAACGTGCAGTGCACGGAAATACAAAATTCCCTAGTATCACTGGCTTTATAGCCATCTCATTGTTCAGGATTATCTTCTTAATATCTTTTTCATAAAGAAAAGTATAACATATTACACATATGCCATTTTCATAAGGAAGGGGGAACAAAAAAATTCTCATTGAAAGCGTGCGGATGCTAATGATAATGGATAGTATTACAAAATAGCAAGAATAGTTTTTCCCTGCAGAGCAGCGTCGCCACACACGATCTGTTGATAGCACATATGATACTCAGACGAAGCATAATACTCAGACACTTGAATTGATGATCATGAGAAATATTTGCACCAAAAGGTTTCATTCATTTAAGCTAAGCTCCTGTTGTATGCGCTATCTCCAATCCATTTTCCATGCTAAGCAGCATTTCCTTTTCATTAAATACTTTTCATATTCATGAGAGAGATAATTCTCTATTCTATAGAAAAGAGCAAGTGTGTTTCACTTGAAATGAGCGTTTATGAGCTCAATTTCCCTGTGTTTGATGCAACACAGTATTGTGTGTGTATGCAAACAGGAAGGATGTTTAACGACATAATTGTGCGAGCTGAGCACAGTGATCAAAAGCAATAAAGTAGATGTTGATCATATCATGAGCAAAAAAATAAAAATACGGCGAGTGAGCCGAGTGCTAAGAGGAAAAAAGGATAGCAAACTTGCCATCTCTCATGGGAGATTACCGCATAGCAGACATATCAATAGTTTTCTGGCTCACACTTGCAACTTTTTTACGGCTTTGCCGGACCATTTCAGTTTTGTTGTTTTTTGGGGATACTTGAACATCAGATCGATTTAGACTAGGTAGTAAAAGTAGTCACGTACGATATTAAAAAAAATATATTAGAAATTGTTGTAAATGGGTCTACACACATAATAATATAGCTGTGTAGTTAACCCTTTTTTAAGGTTCTCCAGAAAGCGATTAAATAATGATGAAGTTAGTTGAATCTGGCTGTATAGCTCCCATTCATTCATTAACCGTAATTTGTGAGCTAGAGAGAAATACCAACGGAAAGAGGCCAATCTCCTTGATTCAAGTAATAAAAAAGGCTGTGCTGTCAGTGGTGCTAGAAACAAAATAGTATATTATGCAGACTCCGCCGACTATCTTGTCACAACAAAAAATAACAAAACCATTCGGTCGAGCAACGCAACAACAAGTGAACGGGGGAAAGTTGGAAAGAGTTTATGACTATAAAACAGACAATCTAGGTTCCTCATCGGCTTTGATTCTACGGTGGTAGTTTCAATATGAAAACTTGGAGTGGAAAGTAGTAAAAAAGAGGAAGAGAAAAATTGTGAAATAGGAGGATAAAATAGTAAAATACCGATGTGATGTTTTTGTGGCGGTGGTGGTAGTAGTGTAGTAGTGTGGGCCTCTGTTTCTGTTATTGTAGAGGATCACTCTCCACAAATGTATTGAGCACCAAATTCATTGACCTCAACCAGTTTATTTATTGGCCTAGTCGCATACCCCCTGTCACTTTAAATTGCCAGGAAAGAAAAGTCTCGGAAAAAGTACACTTTATTTTTATTACTGAATTGTGTTTGTGAGTATTTTTATATCTTTGTAGTTTTTGTCCCTTCCCTTTAGTCGTTTTCCAAAAAGCCAAATCGCCAGTGAGATAAGATATGGAAATTTATAGCGTGTGTGGCACACTTCTCTTCATGACTTGAATCAAAAAATAAGGATTTACCCAAAAATTTAACTTTTTTATAATAATTTTCTTGTACTTATCTCAATAATGACTATATATACCTACACAAATGTAGATATTGTTGGATTGCATTGTGAGGAAAATTATTTAAAAAAGGAGGATTTTGATAATAAAACGTGATCCCGGAGAGAGAAGAAGAGTTGAGTTGAGCGAGAGAGCACTTTAGATTCAATGGTGTCGTGATTTTGTCGTCGATGATGTTGCTGGCCAAGCATGCATGCATGTCATGATGATTATGCTGCTTTTCTCATGCAAGGAATAAATAAACAATTTTTAAAAGGCTCATTCACGAGAAGCAGACCTTTCGTTAAATAGAATTTATTACACACCATGGGCCAAAAGAGTACAAATTTTGTTGATAAAAAAGGAAGAGTGTAATAGGCTATGTGTAAGTTGTGGAGCGACGTGTGGTTCCGCACCATGTGCATCTTTTTTTTCATTCTTCTCTGATTAAAAACTTGAACATAACAAGTTCATAATATTATTAAGGCTTGCTACAGGATAAGTTGCCTAATTTGGGAAGAAAAGGCTCATTTTGTCCAAAAATGGAATCTCGAAATTGAGAAAAATAATGCTTTCAAAAAGAGACTAGAATGGTAACATTCCATCCATTTATTTCTCCTGAGAGAAACATAATACCGAATCCCAGTTGAAGATAAGAGAGCCAGAGAGCAAGCTATATAATATTATGTTCACGCTCCACACGTGCACGAATACAAACAGCAAAAAAAATATTAAAAAGAAGTGAAAAATAAATACTTTATTGTTCTCTGGCGAAAGAATAAAATGTGGAGTCTTTTGGGTTACATAAATTTTAATATGATAACAATACTTGAAAATTCCAATTAGGGTTCTCTGTACAAAACCACGACACACTGCACTGAAAGCTGAAGCCGACAAATATGTAAAAGCAAATACAAAACACATCTAGCGTAGTACATGAAAAGCAAAGTTGATGAAATACAAATTTATTTGAAGCATAAAGCAGTACACACGTAAGCTATTTACAAAGAAATTCGAAAGGTGAGCATTTTGAAGAAAGAGAAGGGCGACCATGATATTACAGTTGAGAGACTGAGCTTCAAGCAGAGATTTCAGGCTTCGTAGGAAGAAAGTAATTTCACGTGAGAACGCAATTTCTTTTTATTTAGACCTGTAGACTGTGTTGCGGTATTAGTGGAGAAAGTCTGATTCCCGTGAACCTTAGTGCAAAGGTCGAATGAAAAGATTAGTTTCCCTTAAAAGTCCCACACCCAAATAACATGCAATAATACTATCTCAAAAACACTCGCAATTTAACAAAAAATGCGGAAAATATTAGAGTCTACTCTTACCACGCAGACAAACAATATCAAACAAAAAGAAAAAACTTTTGTAGAAGACAGACAAACCGAAACAATTTCAAGAAACATGGAAAACATAATAGTAAAGCGTTAACAAACGACCCTAACCGGAAACTAGTACGTTGCTTTGCTTTGATACTTTAACAAACTTGTTTAGAAGGTTTTCATACGGAGGCTATTACATATCTCATAAATTGAACTTGTAGAACGTGTGTAATAGAAACATAGCAGTAGTATATATTTATGTGTATAGAGTGTAGCCAACCATGTTAGTATAGTATATTGGCACTTACCAGAACCGGGCGTTATTGTAATTTCCGGTGTCTTACTTCCTGATCTTGTGGTTTCAGTTGAAACGGTCGCAGTTCCCTAAAGAAAACAAAAGAAAAATTGTAATTGATCATTTATAAGTTTAAAGCCATAGTCTGGAGTTGCGAGTTAGTCTGCATTGCACAAAGTATTGGGAAATAATGAACACTTACAAACAGAATAACATCATTTTAAATTACTTTAACCTTAATTTCAACATTTTACGCATTGTTTGATGTGGCAAAAATATGTATTTTAGTTGTCTCTCAGTGAAAGACAACTTATTGTAAAGATGTAATGAGCAAACTTAGCTACACATATTATTCAGCCGATTTGTTTAAAAAAATATTCCTTACATAAAACATGAAGAATAAGAAACATGAAACCGGAAGAATGTACTATGCGTTTTATTGTCCAAAATGTTCAGATATTATACAAAAGTTGAGGAAATGCAGCGTTTATTTTACAAAACATCAAACATTTAACACAATGCTTTTTACGTAAGAAAGAAAGTAACGAAGAGATCCTACAATCCCAGTCTGTAAAAGTTGGAAACATCTCACTGTGGTACTTTTACACATGTTTTTTTTTATTCTGTGCTCTTGTGACAACCGCAACCGGCATTTTTCAACGAACGTGACCCTAACCAGAACAAGTATACAGACACGTAATATGTGTGTCGGAAGGATTCTCTTGAACGTGCGTGCATTATATACCAACAAGCTCATGCTGACATTTTCCCACAGGTAACATTTACATACGCTAAGTAGATAATAAATTGATTCACGAGTATACAAAAATACAATGCAACCCCCCTTGTGACTAAAGAGATAAAGTTTCGTTTCGTCCATTCTTTTACGAGAATGATCAATCAATTTCAAGAATGATAAAAACACAAGTAGCTAAAAGTGACTATTTATCAATTCTATTTCTGTTCCTTTTTTCTGTTGCTGACGTTGACTAAAATTGATTTTACTTTCCTACGTGCTGCTGTATTCATTTCATCTCCATTTTTTAAAGAGCTTAAATCCAGATTTCTTAGCCAAAAACGGGATTGAATGCATTTTTCATAAAAGTTTTATATTAGTTTACTTCATTTACTCACTTATCACAAATGAAACGACTGAATTCCATTTCGATTTCAGGTACTTTTGAAAATCTTTATTGTTTTCTAATGGCTAATGGAAACTGCTTGTCTTTGAACTCTGAGCTCACTTCAGTTTTTCTGCTAAATTAAACGGGAGACACAACTTATTTAACAAGAAAGAGTAATGGAAACAAAAAGCTTGAAAAACTTTCTATTCCAGAGCACAGTGCCAGTGCTAATAGCAAGCAGCTTTTTAGGAAATCGCATTTTCTTGAAATGGGGGAAATACGTCTTTGTACTTTTTACATACCTCTTATCCAACGTATTTTTCACGTAGAAAACAGAATACCCAAAATTTAATATTTTTACATATAATAAATTATTTATTTTGTGCCAACAACCAGAATTCTTTTGCATCTTCTTTGAATTTTACATTTATCAGGCAGTACAGGTAAAGTAAAATGCAGTTCTAAAATACGATCGTCCAGTCTGCCGTTTACATACAACATATAATCAAGCACAAATACTGTTTGACCCTCCAATTGATGAATTAGGTTAGGACTATGAATAACGGTACGGGAAACCCCTTTTCCAATATATTTACATGAATGTATATGCTTACAGTTCTACTAATTATTGTAACTTTAAGTCCAGGCCTATTTTTGATCCAGTACACCTTACCTACAGCCTTACAAGTCTTTCATTTCTATCTAGTCTTTTATAAAGCAAAGTAGCAAACAAAATCTTTGCGACAAAATTTCCATTTCAACTAGATGATTTCAACTAGATTTCATGATGCACAATTCGGAACACGTACAGATGCTTACGGTGTACACACTTTCATAAATG
The DNA here is from genome assembly GCA_034695485.1 of Entomobrya nivalis. Taxonomy (NCBI): domain Eukaryota; kingdom Metazoa; phylum Arthropoda; class Collembola; order Entomobryomorpha; family Entomobryidae; genus Entomobrya; species Entomobrya nivalis. The sequence goes on along the minus strand of JAQFZH010000079.1, from coordinate 28,868 downwards.
CCTTGAACAACTTAGAACAAAACATTTTTCTTCACCTCGCATCAAATTTATTAATGCAGATAAACAAGCTATCACGTCTGCCGTCCGACAGGCTAAACAACAGAAAAATGAAATGAGTTGCTTGCCAGTAGCTACATTTTATAACTTCAGAGTTTCTGGGTGTTGTTAATAAAAAAGAAACAGCAATTTAAAATTCAGGGTGTCTCCTAAAGGATATTTTAACGACGAATTATATAGATATTGTAGTAGTACAACTCTAATTCATTATTTAAAAATCACTTACATTGTCCTGAGATGATAGTTCTGACGAAGAATAACAAGAAAAAGAGGGCCCATAATCATGAGGATGATGGCAATTGTTGCAATTTCGTGAAACCCTTTCTTGATTCATCATAATTTATGAGTGCGCAAAAGAAAGTTGAAACTAAGAAAAGGGGCAAATGGCGTGTGCTGTGTGTATGCACACCTTCAAAAAAAAGATCACATGGGCGGCTCTTTTCTAAATTAAACAGGTATTTAAACATTAAGTTGTACAGTACAAAATTTGTATTTACGTGAGTAAATTAAAAGATTTGACAAGTAGAAGTGAAGAAACTTGTATTATGTAAAACTCAACAGTCATAATGGAACTCTTCAAAACTTCTTGGAAAATGCGTTCTTGAGAATCGACGAATAAAACAATAATTGTCTATTAAATTTGTACTCAAATTCTTATTCTCAACGTAATTGTACTCGTGAAAATTGTATTGCCACTTGTGTCGATATCTCACTTGCAGAAATTCTTTTTTCTTGACTGCTCTCAAGATAAAAGAGAGCTATAACAAGAAAGACATTTAAGCTATCTGTTTTCTGATGCGTGGTTACTCCAAATGGGCAACGTGCAGAATAAATTTCCTATGAATAACGTTAACAATGTTAGACTACTTATATAAAAGAAAAATTGATGACGAATGTCTAAATGTGGACCTGTATCCTACAAATAGGCACTATACTTAATATATATGTCATGATTCATGATGTTATTTAAACCAATATAGTCAGCACATTTCAATAAGAGAAAAGACAAGTTATCAGCTAAAATGTTGAGTGGCAAATTTAGTGAGACAAGTGAAAATGTTCAGTCAAGCAATGCATGTACATAATACATAAAAATCAATTAAAGAGCGATCATGACTATAAAAATGACCAGAAATATTACTTTTGGTTGACTAGTTTGATGATGACGATGATTTGTTGTTGCTGCTGATGATGATGAGGATTCCATCGATTTTCTCGTAATCCCATTCGCTTTGATAATAGCTTTTGATGGTGATGGCCGTACATTATAATGCCTATCAGAATCGCTGGCGTTTTTATTACTGCTCTGATTCTTATTATTATTATCGTTATCTACCGCGACTGCATGTAGTATCGCCGTTGTTGTCAGCGTTGTCGTCGTCGGGCATGTTGGTGATGATAACGCGGCAGAACTGGAGATACTCTTTTTCAACTGATAAGTTGAGTAACCAGAACCACCGGCAGCAGTAACAACAGCAGAAGTTGAAGGCGAAGGTTTGATGTGATTTGCAACCGTGGTAGTGGCAATGATTATAATGGGTTTATTATTCCTCTCATTCTTACGAATAGATGTACTACTACTATTACTGATGGTTGGAGTAGTAGTAGCAATCGAGGTGATATTCGGATGACTGACTGTTTTCTTTCCGATTCCATTTGACTTGGAATTGGATTTTGCTGGAGGAGGAATGATAATATTATTGTTATTGATGTTGATAACTTTGGCTCCATTGGGACCCAGATTATCAGTGACTACAGCGCTGATGCGCTCACTAGCGTCATCCTTTCCTATGGAATGTTTTGGTCTTTCCCCATCTCCAGCGGCTTGAGAGCTACTCGAGCCCAGATCTGGTGCTGAAGTGGTTGTGGAAGTGATGCCAGCACCACTACCACGATGGCGAGCGCGTCCATTCCTGCTGATTATTTCTTCCAGTTGTCCAATTGCATTTTGTATCTCATCAAAGTCTGGATTATCGAATATCTGTTTGGACGTGTCGCTGAATCTATCTTTCATCACTTTAACAAGTTGGTAGAGGTGGTGAGTGAGTGTCTCACACAACCACCATCACACAGGAACTTTTATTTATTGCTGCTACACACTTTTTACTTTTTTCTCTTTTTGGTGTTGATCGACTGAATACGATCGCGATATGGATGATGAAAAATGCGCGTGTCTGGATGCAGTCTGGATTTTATTCTGGTTTACCAGCAGCACATCAACTTTCACATTCAAGTAAGCTAAGTTTGCATGGTTGATTTGATTGACTGATGGTGTTGCTGACAAAAAAAAGTAAGGAATTACTTTTCTTGATCTTGATAAAGTGTTGATAAGAGCACTAGTTTAGTTAACTAAAAATAAGGTGATGGGTTCACCATCGTAGTCACTCTAGAGGTGGTCATTTAAATCTCTATTTGATCCAAAACGTGACTGACTGGCCACGCAGTTAAAGTAAATCCTTTTAGGTAAAAAAATAAGAAGTATCACAAGAAAATGTAGGGGGATCACTGAACAGCAGGAGATACACCACTAACTAAACGAACAGTTTGCTAGTTACATGTAAACGAGGACAGAGAGAGAGAGAGAGCTCTCACGAATGAACAAAGCATATGTATTGATACCCATCAATAAGCAAATCGGAGACGAGACAAGATCATTTTCGCCTTTTATGGTGTAACCGCTGTGTGGTTTTTTTAGTAGAGAGAATAGATGAAAAGAGTGTATCCACCCGGTCGGGATTTAAAGGTTATCCGTCTTATTTCGATGGAGAGCGTGGTGGTAATGTTGGGAGCTTTCGTGTCTCATAATCAGCAAACTGTTCTCACTGTTTTTCTTTTGACTTTTTGGTTGGGCTCTCATTCTCTCTCCTCTCTATTCATAGCTAGATTTTGTTGGATTTTTGGACAGCTTGTTAAAGCTTTTGTTATTTAACTTATTGCTACTTAAAATGTAAATGAGCTCACAATAGTGAAGACCCACGTATTCAAACAGACAATAATAGAAATACCCAGATTAAAACCTAGTCAGTCAGACATACAGTCACAAACTAACAGCATAGTAAAAAAGGTCAAAGACGTTACATGAAAAATGCTTAGTAGATTTTCGCCTATATTTATTTTAATATCTTCAACTGTTGTTTGGAATGTGTTTCTCTAATGATCATGATGTGCTGTTGTAACGTAACAGAATTATAACTAAATCAACTAAAATACAACCTGAGAGTAAACCTAAAAATTTGCCTTCATTCATTTGAGAAAGTGATGTGTGCAATCACAATTGTTACAACACAAAAAACGTGGAAAAATATGTACTGCGCTTGAAATTTTGTTGAAGCCACTTAATATTCTTGTTATACTTTCAATGGCCATAAAAAGCTTCCTAAATGCCATTGAATTAGCATAACATAAAATATTATGTGTTTTTCGGTTTAGTTTGGCATCATTTGGGTAAGTTTTGTTCTGCTCTATTGTCACAAGCATTCAACACATAAATATTATGGATGTATTGCATTACTGCCACCCGTTTTTCCTCAATAACTTTATGGTTTCCTTGAAAAGTTCTGTGGTACACCAAATGGTAGTACTTAAAACGGTACTTAAACTTGTTGCCATTAGGCCATTTGGCAACTCTCTCTTGATTTTAAAGATCTTTTTAAATTATCAACCAAAGCACCAGTAACACACAGTTTGGTAGCTAGGCCAGGTCGGTCATCTTTTTAAGTGTGTGCCACAACAACTTCATTTGCTAGACGTCATTATAATTGTCGTTCGTTGGCATGTTTTTGTCTCTTTCTTCATATTTCCTAAATCCACCAGAAATGGCAATTCATTCAATTTACTCAATCAGCCAACAATTTAGCACAAAACCATGCAAGTTTTCGCAAAACTCGTATTTAAGTTCAATTAAGATTTTCCCATAAAAATTTCAGTACATATTCGTGAAAAATGAGATTTTAAACGAAATTGCAGCCTGAAAAACTATAAAATAATATCGGTTTCGCAATTCTTTTATCAATGCACACGAAGCTGCGGTTTTGGATTCTCGGTAGGAGTATCTCTCTACGCGGCTGTCATCTATGTACAATGACGCATGTTATAAGGAAAAGCATAAAACTTTTATTTGCATGAACTGCCTTCCCCATCCTCTCGCAAACACTTGTGACATTTTTCAAGATGAAACGCCATTTCCATTGCATAGGAGGTGCATAAAGTCAATGAGACCAAGACGAGAATGCGGATGGCAGATGTAGTACAATTGTCATGTCAAATATGCACCTTGTTCTTAATTGCGCGAATCATAAAACACGTTGGCGTAGTTTTGAAGGTGGCACAGATGTGGTATAGAGTGTGGGAGGATGTTGATACTGCGAAGTATCTTTTCGAGTGAAAAATGTACTCGTATCTTGACGTAAGATATTTAAAGAGATATGCACCACCGATACATAAAATAAAATACTACGTTCAGTTGTAATAATGAATCAGCACAAACGCACCGACACTTTCAAAGTGAAGTGATTTACTTTTTGGGTAGCGTTTTAACTGCATACATTTTTTTCCGGTGCAGTAGTAGTGGGAGGTTATGTTTGGACTAGCGGAGGCTGCATGATTACTACCAATTGTCTGTGACATGACAATCATTCAATTGAACTTTGTTCCTCTTTTTTGTCTCTCTGCTTTTTCCTTTTTAATCACTCTGTTCCTGTTCAGCCTTATTAACAGAGCCGAACAAAAGGGAATTTGGAAAGCATACAAGCATTTAGAAACAGTAATTATTTTACACGAGAGAGAACATAACATTTTTTACAGTGCATGGTAATAAGTATAATGTATTCTCCGCCCCTTCCTGATGCCTCATTAAGGCACTTGGTCAGAGTAATCGAAAGCGGTAGAGAACAGAAACAACTAAACTAATTCATACAATGAATTTTATTCAACGTCAGTTTTTGCTTGACCAAAAGAAGAAAGAGAAAATGAAGATACGCCCAGCAAAAAAGCATAGCCATCTCTCCCTCTTTGACATAAGCCGATTATAATATTATAATATGGTGTATTTGATGCAAATCTGTCCCTAACTGATTGCATTTATTCGGTAAGTACTACAGAACATGAGTATGTTTTGCTTAGTCACTAGGATGGTGGGCCAAGTGTAATAAATTGTATGTTATTATTAATTCCAAGAGGATAGAAAAAGTAGACTATGTAAAAAATTGGTCAACTCCCGTTGTTGTCTCTGAACTCATAGCAAACTTTAATTGCATACCACATAAACCATATGTATGGACCACCTTAAAACATGTGTCATGTCACCAGCATAAAAACAAATATTTTCAATAACAAGCAAACAACAGGGGCTTTTCTATGTGGAGTTTTGAATCACAAAATAAACAGTAGATATATAAATCTTCATTAAGGTAGTACACCACGCAATGCTGAAAATGCTGTTTTACAACTAGCCACTCAGTCAGTGGAACGATAAAAAAAGGAGTGAGCTTTTTTATACCATGCTGTTTTTTTCATGAAGAGTAAGAAGACGATGTTGTGTTGCAGCACTTTTGCTTCTTTTGCTAAATACAAAAATCATCACTCAATAATAAACATCACTTTTCCGCTAAATACTTTGAATTATTGTACAACCGTCACTGTAGTCGTTGAGCGGTGCGTTATTAATATTTTATTGCAATTGCGGCTTCACTTGTACAAATTAACTTTCACGACATCACAAAACGCCCACAAAGATAAGAGAAATTCCGTTGTTTAATGATTCAATGCGATGTTTTCAAAGGGACACCGCTGCATTCTGCATACCACCACTTGAGAATGTATCAGTGAACTGCTAATGAAATAACTGAAAAAATTCCCCTTGTAGGGTGCGTGTCGAAAATGTCGTCTGACACGAAGTACATATTTTGCTACTGCCACTTGTAATAATAATAGTTGCTTAAGTAGCTACCAGCTCACACGAGTTTGAAGTAGCATTGTGGCTTGACTGGTATTAAACCAAAAAAGAGAGAAAAAACTTCTTTTTTCACTTCTCGAATGTCGCCAACGTGCATTAATCACTGTTGCCACTTATCTAACAAGCCAACGCCAAATGGTAAAATATTACATGCTCATCTTCCAAGTATTCGTATTTGAAGTCAAGTCTCATAACTCATAAATAATCGTAAATTAAATTAGCATTGTGAATATGAATATCACTTGGAAGTGCAAGTGTCAAAGTGGCACAATAGCTATTAAAACTCTGCACATTTTCAAGGATACTCTGACAGCTTTCAAAATTATGTGACAGTCAGTTTAGCTTCGTATTCGTTATGATTAGATTGAGGTTTAGCACTGTTTCTCTCCCAAGTTTTGTTGGCAATGTTGGTGGCTGGGTCGATCAACGGGTAAAAAATGACCCTGGTTTTTATCTGCCACCATTATGATCAGATTCTATCATCGAACTTGTGTAGAGAGTGATATTTTGCATGAACCATATCTACAGAACACAGAAAGCACGTTGATGCAACATTATTTTTAAAAGCTCTCCATGGTATGTATGCCATGCTATTAATGACTCCAAAACTCAAAAGGCAGAGCGCAGAGTTCATCACAGTTCAGTGGTACAAGATCTTTCCTTCAAATATATGCTGGAGTTTTATATGCTAACGACGATAAACACCATTTCAACAGAATTCATGATCGTTTATGTCTCTAATTTTGTACTCAATGAGAAAATAATTTATAAAAGCATTTTGACTAACTGTCTAAGTCTATGTATGTCTGAATGAGTAGGGTTTTCTCTGGTATTGTGTCAAACTTACGTACAAATCACAGAATCGTAGATATAAGAATGAAATAACAATTATTACTACAGAAGAGCAAGTAAAGTTAATGTTATGCAATTCATGCATCTAGTCATTCCATTCTTCACGGCACGGACGGTAAAAAAAGTTAAGTTTTGGTGTAATAAACATGCACATTAAATGAAGCAATAAAAAATTCCATTATGAGTCAAAAGAGTAAATAATCATTTTTTCTCCTGGTCGTTCGTTCGTTCGTAACATCTGCATCAATACACACAACTAAACTGCACTTCTTGCCAGGTTATATTATGGCGATATTGTGAGTGATATTAACGGTGAAAATATTATCCCTTTAGTTCACAGAAACATAAAACAACTCTCATTATTAACTACAAGAAACACCACTGGTTTATAGTTGATTTTACAGCCGAGATTTGTATTGGGTAATTAAATGGATGCAGTAGCTCGTAAAAGTTCGGAAGAAGTATGAATATACAGATAAACATCAATATCGTCATCAACAACACCATCCGCTTTAATATATTTTATTTTATCACGAAAATCACAAATTATAGATGCAAATTGCTCATTTGTTCCCGCAGGTTGTTTATCGTTACGACACGATTATTACAGCTCACAATCATCAGTAGCTACTATCATAACGTACCAACCAACACAACACTCCACACCGAAACTTATGCATCAAGCACTCTCTATCCTCCTAGTTGTGTATTTTCACGATAAGAAATTAAGCAAACAAAGGAAAGTCAAGTTTTAAAACATTTTTTACAGCATTACCGTCAGAAAACAAAAGGAAAATGTGGATTTCTTTCTGAAAGTACGCCGAGAATGGGTTATACGTCTAACTTTTGAAATAACAATGGCAAATCCCAACCAGCTTTTAAAATACCTTTATCCAAAAAAAAACCACAAAAAACACTTTGTAAGTATGTATGAGTCACAAACGGGAAGTCTTTCCACGAGAGAGAAAAACAGACAAGTCAATAAAAAACGTTGACAAAGATCATAATTTACATGAGAATTAGCCCGATGATCCTTTAAGATGGCTGTAACTACAATATAAAAGTGACACTTTAAAAAAACAACATTGCTGGTGGTGGTAAAAAAGGAGGAAGCGTACGGAGAAAAACGAGATGTACAATTTGTTACTTATGTCAGAAAAGCACGCACGCACATTTTCATACTATGAAAGTATATCTACACAACACGTTTGCGTACTTTTCCTCTTTTTCAGTTTTAGTCCGTCTTCGTGTGTGTTTAGTTCTCTGTGACTCTGTTGAGTCTCTTACAGTCAACTATCTTCGACGCACTTGTTTGAATTGAGTGCGACTACGTAGAGCGTTTTCACTTGTAACGTAATTGAATCAACAAAACAGAGACAAAGATAAAACTCCCATCCATCCCTTTGTAGAAAAGTATAAACAAAGAAGTGCGTGTAAATATTATTTATCTGTTTTTACAATTGAAATGCCATTGACCAAAGCGCGACAACCACTATCTCAGCTTAACAAGAAGACATTTTGTTCGCACTCAATTTTTCAATGATGTTGATGATGTAACATGTCATTGTGCTACAAGTGGAATTCAAATCAATTCAAAGTAATTGTTGTTGATTTGGATGGTATTATGATTCTCTAACAAAGTGCTGCACAGTCAGTCAGTTCGTATTCATATTACAAGTTTTTAACAACCACACACACAATAGACAACATTAACTATTAACTTGGCTTAAGTTAAATACACATGTTGTGTGCTTTTAGTGTTATTACAGCCATTATTTTACTTCACTGCCCGAGTATGATTATTAATATGTCCTTGTAGTTGTTTGGAAGTTGAAACTGCAATGAGGCTGCAAACGAGCAATCCTTTCGTTTTTTTGTAGCAAGTCTATTCAGATTGCAAAACCATTATATTCTCAATTCATGACGATTCACAATTTAAGGAAACTCTTTCCTTGAAAACTTGTGTGTATAATTACTCGTATCTGGATTCTGCATGTCTGTCAATATCTCTATTGGCCAACCACAAATATCCTCAAATTTTTTGCAGTGGATGAACATACACAAAAAATGTAATGGTATTCAAGAGGCTTTTGAAGAAAAAGATTCTTTATGACAGTCAAGTGGAAGAGCAGAGCAAGTGTAAAAGGAACACACAAATAAGCTTGTGAAGACCGACTGGCTACGAAGCTCAGAACCTCTACTTTGATTTGACGTTTTCAAATGTCAGCATATTTCATTAATATGTGTAGTATCCTTCTTTCTCATTTTTTCCTCATGGTTGATGCACACATTAACTTTTACAAACGCACTTTCATTGTAATTATATATGAATCAGTTTGGTGTAAGAATAGAAACTAAAAGAGTTCTTTTAAAACAAGGATATTTTTCCTCGTGGCATTCCCCCAGCACTATCACTACTTGCTACTATTACAAGTAGCAACCACCAACATGTTTTTCTTCAGAGCGCTACAACTTTGAAAGATTTTTCATTAACCTTCCGAGTATAACTAACTTCACTCATTGTTAGTCATACAATACACAGCACAGCTCTCCCTCAAAAAGCAGCCAAGTGAAGTCACTGACACTTTTTCCTCGAAGAGATGAAAAAAAGTGATGGTGAAAGACAAGCAAGATATACAAATGTATAACGTCTGTAGGGGAATATGATGGAATGATGATTAAGTAGAATTTATAGGTACCAAACAAAGAAATAAAAGTAATATCGTTTTTTTGCTCTATTCACGAAGTTTTTCACTGTATTATTATCACAGAACGATATAGCGCTTTTTTTGGTTCGACAACGACAAAGAATGATGGAGTTGATGAAAAATGAAGTTAACTTAAAATAATAAGAACGATCATTGTACAAAAAGTTTCGAAAGAATCAGCGTCGGAGTATGAAGTTGCCGGTCAATTCAATGCTGCGCTGTTCTGTTGTTCACGTTTATTCGTCTGTAGTTCTTATGATTTTTGTATTTAGCAAAAGAAGCAAAAGTGCTGCAACACAACATCGTCTTCTTACTCTTCATGAAAAAAACAGCATGGTATAAAAAAGCTCACTCCTTTTTTTATCGTTCCACTGACTGAGTGGCTAGTTGTAAAACAGCATTTTCAGTAGTATTTAGTTCGTACTCGTCGAGAACACAAAACACCACACTGCTTTCTGTTTCTGCAATACACACATCATCATCATGATTCCTTCCTATAATCCACGTATCACTTTCAGCCAGCAGGGCATTTTAATAAGCGTACAGGCAGGTTACATGTGAGTGTTGCAACAATCTCTGATGAATTTCACAGAGAACCTTTATTTTCCTTTTTGCAGTCACCACCACCACCAGCAAAAAACAAAAAGCTCTTCCAATGACAACAACAACAACGCGAAATCACGAAATACGTATGAATCTGTCTGTAATGTTATACGTACCTACCTACGTGACTGCGTAAGAGAGACTAGAGAAAAAAACACGCAGCAAATTTTTATTATAATAATCATAGAAAAATTGCTCAGTAACATCATCAGTAGTAACCTATACAGATTATTTTACTTTTGTTGATATTAAGTGTACTACACACTGTAAGAATGAGTGCTTCTCTGCTGCCTACTGACTAGTAAAGATGTCGAACCAAAACATTGAGGTTGAATATCATGTTTTGATGAGTGAAGTGAGGAGGTGGATGAAAATGATTCTGATGAGATGAGGAGGAAAATGACGAAAGGGTGGAAAAGTAGAAATCATAATCATGAGAATTTAAACAACTTTTTCAAAAAAAAGTTTGGTGCATTACTTTTGTTGCAATGATGATGATATGCTTTTTACTAGACTAGGTACTAGAGTTTTTACAAAATGATATTTATGTTGATGGCTGATTTCAATATTATTAAGTAAAATGAATCTCTCTCTCTCTCATTGGCATTTTAAATCATTATTAATCACTATTACTGGCATGCTACTGCTTTAATCCTCTCCTCAAATGAATGACTCGTGCTTTGGTTTCGATGTTTGATTCACGATGAGGATGATAATGATGATCGTGATGATTATTACTACATGCACATGCTCACAATATAAGACATTACTCAAGTGTCTTAGAAAATACTTTGGGGAAAACGAGAGTTTTGCTTATACATATATAGACATACATGCAGATAAAAATTCGCTTCTCTCTTCAGGCAAAACTCAGCCAATGCTAAAAAACGAAGGTGTATTCTATTCTGTGTTTAGGTATTTTAGTACTTAAATACCCTGAGAAGTTCCTTATCATAAACACAAAATCACTTTTCTGCAGCCTGATCACACATTTCAATATTCCATGTATGTATTTTTTGTTTGGCTTTCCCTTTTTTGCTTTGTTTTCAGCTTTAGCGAAAAAAAATAACTTTTTTATTTTATTTCTGATACTCGTTCGTAAGAGAGCAAAAAGAAATGGACCAAGGCCATCTCCCACAAAAGAAAAACAGCATAAGCTTAAACTTTTGCTTACCCACGTCAAGTCAACCACCGTACTAACATATTTACCATTCCCATATCACTAAACATCACAAAAAACAGTGAAGCCGTCACTTTTTCAGTCATTCAAGTCAGTAGTTGCAGCACTTTACCAGGCAAGGTTGTTCGTGTATATTTGTAAAAGTAGTGTTTTTTTTTGTTGTGTACACCAACAAAATAAGCTTACACACAAAGACTAAAACACGAATGTATGATGATTTTGATGCTGCAATAAGCAACGTGTTTTTATGATGATATGATGATAATCATTTCAATTTTTTGTGCTTTTTTCAGTACTCCTCCGCTGTCAGTGAGAGAGAATCTCACCTCCTCTCTCATCTAATACTTCTTCAGTAAATGAAGGAGAGGGCTAATATAATGATGTTCATTCTTTGGTGTTTGCTAGCAGATAGCTTTGTTGTATCCGTATTAAGCAGAAAAACATTCTCTATCTTATTTTTGCTTTGCTTACTTTACTAATGCACTAAACATTATTTTCATCATCATTTTTTAACCGTGCATGCTTTACTCTACTCTACTATATGTTCCACATGTTTTAAGCGTAGCATAATTTAAGAACACCTACCACTACCACCACCACCACCACTTAAATATAGTAAATGAATAGATATATCGCTCGGCAGTGAGTATAATAGGCTGACTCTTTAAATCTGACTGTATTCTTTTTCCATCAGCCTAAATGATGACTCCTCGCTTTGCATCGCGGTCGTCGGTGCGCCTTATAAAATACTTTAGCCAAGAAAGAAAAACTCACCTAGCGTATTTTTGTATGGATGCGTTGTATACATGACTTTTATATGCACAGACATCATCATCATTACTACGCTATCACGACTACGACAATGAAAGACTCAACAGACCTGGCCTTCATCTTCATTTTTTATCATGAATGTTACTACTACCATACACCTTTTCCATCCATCCCTCCTTTCTGTTCACTTGTTATCATCAACTCGTTACTTGATATTTACAGCATGCGGAGTGGCGGACAACCTTTTTTATATAAACGCTGAAGAGTTTTATGGGGACATATATATTAGAGAACATGGAGTAAGACATAAGTACATCACATGAATGAACAAACAATAACGAAACGGCACCTAAAAAAAGTTGGACACAATGTGAGTTAGTTGTGTGTAGTAACAAAAATATGCATCATCATGAGGAGAAGAAGAGACGACAAGATTCATTCATATGATTAATATAGCCGGTGTAGGTGAAATACAATACGCCTTATCGGTAAAGTTCACTTGTGACTTGGATAATATATGAGTTTAGTGTATGTATATTTATAATGTACACACAAAGAATTTTTTATATCCTCCCATCGTTTCATTTCATTCCTTGTCGATGGTAATGAAAAGGTGATGCCGAAATAATGGTAGATACGGTTGTAGTGATGATGGTAAAGTGAAGCCAATTTAGTAATAGCATTAACAAATTGTAAATTGTTTTATACATAGTGAGCATTAAACTATCGTTAGATTATTAGGAAAGCTAGTACCATAGTAGGTTTGTGCACAATGTAGAACATACTTTGCTATTTTTTTGAACATGACAAAATATGATCCAAAAAATGCGGGTGTGAAACTGTAAGACATGTAGAGCTCGAGTGAGTAAAAATGTGTCTAAATTATTCAACTTCTCTGTTACTGCCAATATTACAAGATAATGATATCATATCACACAATGAGCGGTATAATAGGATATGATCTTCTTATGGCAATCATGATGATGTGATACTGATATTTTAGCTAGCTAATATTGCCACATACAAGGAAAGTAAAGTAAAACAAATTTAGTTTCATGGTTAATGTTCCTCTTCATCGAGAACGTATCAACATGATTGTATTGATCATTATCATCATCCTCACCGTTTTCTCTAGATAATGTTCTAACATGATGATGTCTATACGTACGGAAAGGTGAGTTCGGTTACGGTTAGGTTCCACCACCAGTCTTAACAAACTTAAAAAATTGTAGCTAGTACGGTCATGCATGCCATGGCGTCAAGGGAGAATTGGAAAGATGCCGTTTGTTCTTGAGTTCCTCCTCCAAAAAATGTTGCTGTCTGATCTCCAAATAACTTTTTATAGTATCACAACATTACAAGCATTTTTGTGTATCCTTACAAGAATTCCTTCTTCCCTTTTACAATTCCAAGTTATATAGTAGGAGTACCAAATGGCGGCAGTCAATGAATACCAATAAGAACAAGATGGTGAAGAGAGCGAGAGAACAATTATAATTATTATTATCTATATCACCTATCCACCTATCTTTTTATGAAACAATAAGAGTAAAAGCAAACGAAGGAAAAGCGAAGAGGAAGGTGAGGTGTGTATGTAGGAAAATGTATACGTAATGGATTCTCTGACACCACACCAAAGTTAACGAACGACGACGAGTGATATATGAAGAAAACCAGTGAAACATAACAAGACAAGCAAAAGCAAACGCGCGGCACCGGCATCATTATCATCGTCATCTCTTGTAATCAAGTCAACTGTGTAGTAAAAAAAAATGAACTGAGCAAGTTTCTTAGAACCTCTTATCGCATCGCATAAAAGTTTCATATTTTCTCTTACTACAATGTAATATGCGTACACCTTCTTTCTTTGCTATTATTATTTTTATTGGGCCGAATGAGGAAAGTCAATACTGTTGTCGAGTAAAAGGGTATAGATGCGTATCAAGTCAAGATGATCGCTTCACCGTACCATAAAGAACGTCATAGATGGAGATAGAAAAACATATTTGAAAAGTTTATTATTGCAAGAAAATTACAATACTATCCAATTTTGGTTTGGATGAGAAGTACAAAAAAGTGTTTTCGTTTAGGAGTACCACTGTGAATGCAAAAGCAAGCATGCTCAAAAGAGTACTTCATGCATAACCGTGAAAAAGGATCTATTTTACATCAACGAGTCAACATCAATTGAACTTTACTACATTTTGCTCTCTATTTTCATGTGATACATAGGTATTTTTTACAAATGTACACAAAAATGAAAAAGAAGTGAGAGCACGTTGGAAGAAGGCTACTAAACTTACCAATAAGCCTTCTTACCTGAAGTACATGATAACTGTTTACTAACTGCAGTTCATGTTCAATTCGAACGTGAGATGATGAATAAATATGATATGAAATTTGATCAGGTGGTAAATGCTTGGCAATATGCACAGCTATAAGCAATAAAGTTTCATTTATATTCAGGTGTCTCCGTTAATAAAAAAAACGTTGCTCTTGATCTGATCTTTTACATTGCAACTTGTAAGATACAAATTTTTAAAGGTTTTCAGAGGATTTATAATCCACAAAGTTTTAAAATATTTTAGTATCCTGAAAGAGAAAACTTTTTTATTTTTAAAAAGACAGTTTTTATGACTTTGACTTCATTTCAAAGTTCACAACATGCTCCAAGAAGCTTTATATTTTTACAACTTTGTAGAAATTTCTTTTGAACTCAAAACCATCAGTTAAACAATTAAAAATGTTTTATTTAAAAAACAAGATTTCTTAAGATAAGTACTAATAATTTTGATCTCAACGGAACGTACAAAGAGAAATGAAATTATGTACAATGAAATGCATAGATGACTTTTACGGCAATCTCACCCATAAAGCGTCAGATCACAGATTGAAGTAATGGGTACATTTTACGAGGAAAAATGACTTTTGAAAACGATCAGTGCGTAAAACGAATCCTATTTTCCTACCACCGACCACTTCATTCGCATTCCATAGCAAGACCTCACTGTGGTAAAGTCAAAGAGCTGTATAGTTTTCTGCAAGAAACTGTCCAGTCACCAATCGTATGTAATCTGTAATAGTGCCATGTAATCTTATCTTACGATCCCATCCTACTTGAAGTTAAAGAACACCACGATAGAATGTCAATGAAGGTTCAAACCAGTCAATCTTTGAAAAGTTATTTCGTTTCTTATAACACATACAACCCAATTCCCACAAAGCACACAAATGAATAAAACATATCGAATTACATACAGTACAGGCTCAAAGTCCCAAGTCAACTATGCATGATAGTTACAGATACAGGAAAAAATGTTTATATGCCATTGCAAAACTTTGAGGCGATTTGACTTCAGCTAGGTACATGATACGCACTTCGCATGATGATAGTTCAAGTATATTCCGTGGATACTAGAAAAAATCAATCCTACTCTAAGAACAACGTCGATTCAAAGAGCATTCATTCAAACATGTCAAGCTTCTACAGGAAGCCAATTTAGTCAAAGCATACCTTCTTCTTTTGCTATGTGTTGGAATGTACACACGCACTTTTTTTTAGATATCCCTACCATACCACTGGTTTCCATCAGGGAGCTCAACAGATAAACTTTCAGACTGACTTCTCTCTCTCTCTACTTCTCCTGTAAATGCGTTCACACATACTAGGTTCAACGATTATGCGACAACCCGTGAACACTTCGACCCGTGAGAGATCTCAAAGGAAAATTTTCTGACTGTGTCATCTACTCGTAGAAAGTGGCATGGGATTTGGGATCAATTTTCCATAATGTTTCACTCTTAAAGTTTCAGATGGTCGTCTCTCTACTCATAAACCGGTGAACATTTGCTGTGTAAAAAAATGAGTTGATAAGACCACACACAGACACATTGGCTGTCTTGATTTGGCTCGCCTTCATACATTACAAGTATTCTCAGATGAGTGTAATGTTATGATAGGAGCTCCTATTCTAACTCGTGAGAGTGCTTGTGAGACAGAATTTCATCTACCTGAGTATGACTTCAGTCATGATTTTATGACTTGCATATATACTACATATCTATATGCAGCAACTATATTTACCATCCCGATGCAATGCACTGAATCCAGTGCAGTATTACGTATTTTGTATTCATATTCATACTAGGCCCAGTGAAAAGTCAAGACTAGAATATTCGCCGCCAGGCTTAGATTATGTACACACTCACATGAGTCACATATCACACTTATAGCAAAACATTGTTAGTCTCGGGAGAACCGAATACTCCAAACCCTTTTCATTTTTAATCATATCCCCTCAGCCTAGGATTCTACCTTATCATATCGTCGTCGTCAACCGAAAACTTTTAATGAAGCCGAACCAATTTTGTCAGCTAGGTTATATCATAAAAGCAAAACCACTCTTCCTATTTTGAACTCTCATATATAAATAAAAATTCTGTGCCTCCAAGTTGATGAGTAAAATGGTAAGCTTATAGATAATCCTGGTTGACGGTGACTAGACTGATGAATCAGGGAGCTAATGACAAGAGACAAAGTTAACTTAGGTAACTTTTTTCCTTCAATGGATGCATTTCAGATTTTGTGCATTTGCAGCCCTAACAAGTAATGCCACTGTCATTATAGATAGTCATTGGAGTTTGGATGCATTGAAGTAATCAGTGTTCACGACAGCAAAGTATCAAGAAAAACAGGGTGTCGATAGATTTTAACTGGAAGTTCAATCCTGTTTTCTTCGCTATTCTAGTTGTAGAATTCACAGTACATGTACAAAAAAGTGACATTATATACGCATATTATAAAGAATGTAATGCGCGCAAGGAAAACTAATGCATCTTACATCGCACTGAGGCACGCACGCATGGTGGTGTTTTTTTCGTTCTTTTTACAAGCAAATGTGGCAATATGGCAGTATTTGACATGTAACTCACGAAAGAAACGTCTCAAAACACCAATGGAGCAAATGTGAGCTGTCAAGAAGAAAAAAATTACTACAAGATGACTATTTGGCTTGTGCCAGTGGTGGTATGGTATGGGGCTTCATGGCAAACTCAGTAAACTTTTACCAAAAAAGCTACCACCATTCATTCTAATAAATTACATATAAAATGTACAAGTATGGTTGTATTCCTTTCATTTAATTTAAGTTGTTCATAAGGGGGAAAGACGTCTTTGGGACGTAAGAGTTACTGTGCTGGGGAAAGAAACCCATTCAATATCAATGTACAACCAAACTAACCAATGTAGACTTGCACATCCACAGACTCTCAAATGGATGGATTCCATATTTATTTTTATTATGAAAAACCTGACACTTCATCTTTTCTTGTTTGTTTTCACACGGGCTCCCCTAATCTCTGATGAAAAGAATATGTTCCTTGAAGAAAATGCCTTAACTAATAGAATGCATATATTCCTTTTGCTTCATATTTATATACTAATACGATATGTCTTCATAGTTCAGAAGAATTTTTATTACAGCATTCACTGTCTAAATACTAAATACATACATCACCACGCAAACTCACTCTCGGCCTGACTGTAATCTGTCACGGTATAACCTTCATTAGGGGCTCATGATCGTGGACAAGCAAGTCTTCAAAGGACACATTAATTTCTCAAGAGCCAACACGTAGTGCAATGCAATGATGACTGGAATTTTTATGGTCGTAATAATCTAGTCGACTTTATGCAATGCATACTCCAGTAAATAAATTACATTTAAAAAAGAAAGAAAAAAAGAGAGATTGTATTCACTTACAACAACAATGGCAGTTGAAGCTGCAACACTGTCCCCGCAAGAGCTGGAGAAACGACTTCCACCACTGTGCTGCTGGTCCGGATGAGCACTACTCTCACAAGATCCACCAACTTCTTCGGAATGAGTCAACAATGGGACATGCAACAACTTTTTGATTCTTGGCTCAAAATGCTGATGGGCCAACTCTGGTCGTCTTCGGAATGAACCTTCTGGCAGAAGATGATGAAAAAGATGATGATTATGATTGCCTCCTCCTCCTAGAACTGCTCGCTGACTTACAGACACCGAAGAAGTATCATTGTTATTGTTGTTATTTGAGTGATTATGAACGTCACTACAGTTCCTGGTGCTACATGACGTGTTGGTATTGCTATTGCTGTGAAGATGATGATGATGGAATAAATTTAAATTGAAGTTTGCAGGATGATAGTTACTTCCACATTGAGAGTGTGCACTGAGACCACAGGATTTGCAGCGAACGCCTTGGCCGTCCACAGCCAAATGACATACCTGACACAAGCGCTTCACACCTGGCACTCGTTTCCATTCATGAGATGCTGGAGAAGGGGCCTGCAATAATGTTCATAGAGCCACAAATATTATAATCTAAATAAAATGTCAGTTGTAAACAAGCTTTTGGTAAATGTATACCGATAGCAATGCAAAGGAACACTAACATAAACTACTTATGAAAAAGGAGTTTTCACATGGTACATGAACATGGCACAACATATCGCACTTTATTCTATTGACCATCAAGATTCAAAAGTATCAGTTGCGAAGTCTCTGTTACAACTGTGGTCATCATTAGTGAGGTTATTGTGTGCCTTTTAGGGACAAAATCAGCCACAGATGCAGATGATATTCAGTTTTATGCTCACAAAAGTTTATTTTCAGCAAAACTGCGTATATAACCATGTACGTATTTACTACGTGCATTGTAAATACATAACCACATCGCAAGTTGTTGGTGTAATTAACTCAAATTTGTACCTGTATTCACAAGTTGTTGTGCCCAAATACACTATTTGCACTTCAAGGTAATAATAATAATACCTTACGAATAAATGATAAAAATACGACAAGCACGAAAATTAATAGGGCAAACTTGAAATTGTAGTGAATGATGAATTATGCACGCATCATCAGCACTAATCAAAAGTGTCTATCTACATAGTATGGATGACGAACGAGAGAGTCTAGCAGAAAAACCAATAAATTTATTAT
Source organism: Entomobrya nivalis (assembly GCA_034695485.1). Lineage (NCBI taxonomy): Eukaryota > Metazoa > Arthropoda > Collembola > Entomobryomorpha > Entomobryidae > Entomobrya > Entomobrya nivalis. The sequence goes on along the minus strand of JAQFZH010000079.1, from coordinate 9,755 downwards.
AAAATACACGGTCGACGATGTGGCAAACAGTTAAAATTATATAAGTTTTGTTAATAAATTCCACAGCAGATTTTTTTGAAGGGAAAAAACTGCGTCCCATCCCTTTTCTGGCAAACAAAAGAATCAGTGAACAAAGTTTAAGAAAAGTCAAAGTTATGATTGGTATGTGTAACTCTTTTATCATGGCAAGCAAGTACTGAAGATACAATATTACTCGGAACAAGAATTCAATAATTCAAAAGATAAAAGAATATATGGGTCTCCAAAAACATAAATTCAAAGAACGAATTGTTCAAACAATATTCAGCCCTCCAAGTTCATAATATGCATGTCTATTCAACAATAAACGACAAAACCACTCAACATCATCTTTCAACTTTATATACTTTAGTATGAAATATTAAATATACTCAAGCAAGTGCATGACTTGTTCCTATAAAACCGTCATGACAGGTGCTCATGGTACTTAATTCTGCTTCATTTTCTTTGGATAAAATCTTATTTGGCAATTTTTTGGCATGAATAAGCTTCTCGGGCTTAAGGTATTAAAGCTACAACTTAATTCATTTCATTGTGAGCTGCCTATATACCTGGAGCGTCTCATCAATACGCGTGATCATTATTTAACTGTTTTTTGCATCTTCGATTTCTCCGAATTATGATGATTGAATGCTTGTGATTTGAGCTTACACGGTCACCTTTTAAAAATTAACAGCGTGAGATGATGGGTTTTTTGTAATACCTATTAAGTTTGGTTACGTCGTAGATCAAAAGGTTCACTTATCAAAATACAGCTTATTTAAAAAATCCTTTGTATCGTGACAATATACTGCAGAGATGAAAACCAAGTACAGTATAGAGAATGATTGACTTGTTCATAAAGTACAAAGATAAAAACAATTGCATTATATTTTCCTATTGGAAATGACTAAGCAAAATTGACAAATAAAAGATTCTTTAATGAGCTTAAGATCTGATTATATTGAAGCTGATAATTCTTTTGTTTGTTAAAAATGGATGCTATGATTTTTTCTTGGAATATTTCTTATTTTTATAAGTATTCTCGTGCAGAGAAAACTTGCAATGCTTCTTTGTGTAACTTAAAAAATCTAGAATACCAATGCAATGAGCTACACAAGAAAGTAATAAGAGGTTAAAGTTATAAAAGTTAGGGACGAAATCAAAATACAAAAAGCAATTAGTGATACTTTGCTCAAGATTATTGTGACTTATCTAGATCTAGATTTTTACATAAATGCGCCATGTGTCGTGTCACATTTGATTTCTAGCCAACATTGCATTTTTTAACCTGCAGCAATAACAGCTTCCGAATTAGCTTTATTTTTGAACATCATCAGCCCTTGAGGCTACTACAGTTAATTTACATTCTTCTGACCTTGATTTTGAAAAGTTTAAAAGCAATGCCAACAACGACAATAACTGTTTGATTCACTTTTTGTTCTATGATTTGTAAAAAAAAAACACATCATATAATAAGTACCTTGGTATATATCATTATTATATCAAAAAGAGCTCGAAATCTAGATCTAACAATGAAGATTCATAGTCATCTTTATGTTCTCACCAGTCCTGCCGAAACTTATAATTCAGCACCTGATTTATGTTGCTCGATTTCTTTTTAATCAATTTTTTCCCAACAACCTGACTCTAGTCCTTGTCAATCAAGTTTACATGATCGCATCAACGTAAAGCGATTTCAGTGCCCACGGCACTTCACTCGTCTCGTAATTGACAGTTGAGCCATGCTTGTATAAACTACAAAGTAAGTACACAAATTATGCAAAGTTCATGCATCAAAAGGGACGAACCATAATTGGACATTATAACTGCTGTAGTTTATTATGCTGACAACCTTTGACCATGCTCATCAGTAAATTTATGAAGCCCCCAAAACTGAACTTGGCTTTGGCAATAGTAATTAGTTATTCTTTGTCTTTTGTTGGTGCCGTTTTTCACTACCAAGTTTGTGCGCTATATAAGAGTACTCTATATAATCTTAATCTTGACAATGCAGTTTTCTAAGTGCAATCGTACACATCTACAAATGTTAAGCTACATACTTCTATTATATTATCCTGTAGATTTGAATGTGCCAAGTTAATACTTTCGGAAAATTTTGGAAAAGTTAATCTTCAAAATCCTACAAAAGCGTTGGAGGTCTGTGACACACAGAAAGAGTTCATGTACACGATGTTTGCCAGAGACCAAGCGAAAAAATATTAGTCAATATTGCAATCCTTGGAATGAGAAAAGAATTTCGGCAATACTGGAAAGTGGTCATAAAAATAATATTAGGTACCCTTATCCTTTTGAAAAGTTTGCACAAAGTTAATTACAATCTTATAAATTTATGGCTCCATTTAAATGGGGAGACCGACCAAAAGTTTGAATACATGTGCAAGTCAAGATTGCGATCTTTTATGGTTTTACGAGCTACTAAAAGAGTATTAATGCTAAATGCTGTACATGATAGGATTACGTACATTTTATATTACTTACGTGCATCGTGTATATATGCATGAAAGAGAACGAAAGTGAAAACAAAAAAAATATTTTTGCCCAGCACCGCTTTGCACGCTGTCTGCGAAAATGAAAGCTGAAAAAGTAGAGCATGAAATGATGTAAAGATGACCACAGTGTAATATCTGGAAAACAAGATAATTGCTAAGCATAACACGAATATGCTCATGTTCACATCGCACATATTTTGTGTGCGGTTGGTTACTTCGATGATAATGATTAACCCAAGGAAAAATATCTCACAGACTGTCTCAGGTAACGTAATACCACAAAATCGCAAGTTGCTGAGTGTAATTCAGTGAACAGATATGTAAAATCAGATAATTTGATGGTCTTATAGTAACGAGTAGACTGTCCTGTAATTAAACAGAAGACAAACTTGTCTGATGCAATGTAGAAAATCCCTATAATTATCTTCTCACAAATTGCTTTGCCACCACACTGCTAGTGTGTAAACCAAGATGTTGGACGTGGAAATCAAATTATTTGCTACAATAAATTAAATTCATGATGCTGAAAATAACAGGGCACGTATAAAATAAATGTTTACGGCTATCTTAAATTAAAATGATTTCTATTGCATGTGATTTCATCAAGAAAATTATCATGATTTTCATCAAAAGTTCCTTCACATCCTCTTGATGTATATAATATAAAAGCATGCGTAATGAATATGTATCAGTTATAATAATATCTAAAAGATGAACCATTAAGATTACAAGTATAACCATTCAAGCGTGTAAAATTTTCTTAAGTCTGTTTTTACGAGTTTTCTTAAAGCTTATTTCTCTCTCTAAAAAACATAAAATACTGACACTTGACATTCACAAATACTGAGACTGAGAGAATGAATGTCCTTTACTTACCCGCAGAATCAAATGTAGTGGAGCTGACACAGTCGGAGCCACCTTTTTGCTTTTGGCAGGTTGTCCACAGCACAAACGTTCTTTCATCTCGATTCTAAGCCGGCGTGAACAAAAATATCCCGAAACTTGAAGAATTTCACAAAAGTCACATATATTGCAAAAAATGGATCTCTCGTTTTAGAAAACAAGACCAACCGCTGTTCTCTTTTTCACATTGTCAAAATCCATTTAATTTAACAATTCCACATACTTTTCAATAATGAAGAAAATACTTTTCTTCCGAAACTGTGAACCAGTTCAGCATGAGACGTGTTGACAAGTGACAAATTCACTACGTCATGATGTCTGGATTTTGAAGGTTAATATTGATATTATTTCAGCTTATTTTTGCAGATGATTCAATAAACAATTTCACTTAATCTACTATAAAAACTAGTTTGACAATGACATAATGACAAGGTATGCCATGTCGCACACTTTTACTCGTCATAAAATATTATGCTCAAAACAACATGATGGTGATCTTGCAATTTTCTTTGTCATCACGTAACAAAAAAGTACTTTAATTATAGTGTTCAGTTTCCAGCAACCAAAATGTTGCAAATGGGAAATCCACTCACACAAGAACCTACAACCTATACAAAAATGGATCATCTAAACTTTAACGAGAATTTGATAACTCAACTGAGCACAAAGAGCTTTGGTTGGACAGCCTGTGAAAACACTTCTGTTCATTTTCATGCGATGAATTAGCCACATATCATTCATACCATTTGCCATAAATCGTGGAGGCTTCTGAAATGTTTGGAAAAGTTAGATAAGAGCTACTACACAGGAAACAAGAAAAAGGTACATAAAATTTGTACTCGTGATATTTTTATAGACCAGTCATCAGAAAGTGAATCATCACAACAACCAACTCTGACTGAACACTCACAATGGCACAACTTACTAAATGGCTATGTTGCTATTGTTAGTACATGAAAAGCTCATTCATTCACGACAAAAACATTTTATATTTTTCTCTTTGTCTCATTTACATAGGCAGTTCCAGACTCTTTTACACTTCATGACTTCTACTAAATGAGATGAATTGCTCACTCGCACACACAGTAGCCACCAAACGAGAAACTAATGATATGATGATTACTATAAGCGCGTGCAATTTCCACGATTAAGTTATACACTTTCATTTTAATGAGAAATTTAGCACATAGTTATTATAAATGCATAAAAAATTGATGATATGCTTGATGATGATGTTGTTATTACGATACGATACGACTATGTCATCCCATAAAGCTCTTTTTACAAGTAAGTCAAGTTAAGTCAGTCCAACATCTTTCTCTCTTCTTTTTTTCAAGTCACGATGCTGTTATAGAATGGCACACGAAACAGAACATCCTCACTCTCACTATCATAAAGCACTGACAGCACAAAAGAACAGCATTCCTTCTTTGATTATACCAGTGTTGTTGTTTTTCATAGTCCATCTTCATGATCATGGTGACTTTCCGACTAGGCAACTCTTCGTCTTACTCTTCTTCTCTTTCTCGACTCTGGACAATGTAACACTTTTCTTGTGATATGCTTAGTCAACACTTTGCTGAGAACGACTGATTGGAAAACAAATGCCCTCCACTTTTTCTCCGTCAGTTTTTACGGCAAAATACACACACATCCTTCCTTCTTTCCATTATGCGTGAGTCGAGTTGTCGAGTACCAGCACTACCATCATATCATTACCACCACCACCGTTTGCTTTACAAAACCAAACCACCTATAATATTCATTATAAAGAAGCACGATTTGTATAACAACACATACCGATACCTCAACAAAAACCCATTAACCATAACCACGCAAGTTGTACAAACTTATCCCTTACCTTTAAGCACATTTTTCATTTTCCGTCTCTCCCTTTCATTTTTTATTACAATTCTAGGGTCTCTTGTCTACAGAGTAGTGGTACTGGAGCCTAGTACCTCTTATTACTTCTCCTTTTCATGCAATCTAGTCACTGCGTTTCTCCTCACTGTTTTTATACTTTACACTTTGTACCGAGGAACAACAACAGTGTAAAAAAGCCATTTGGTTTGGTTCGCTGCTGCTGGTTTGATGATAATAAGAGAATCTTGTGCTTCTGTCTCTACTTCTCTCTCGTTTTGGTATAATGTTTTTATGGGCGAAAGAAGAGGTGTTCTTCTCATCTCTCGACAGCACTATCCCGGCTCTCGTTATATTACTTCACTTCCCTTCCTGATTCTTCTCATTTTACCAACAAACCGTCTAAACTCTAACCAAATATATGAAAAAAATCTAATATATAAACAAACTCAAATGAGAGAAACGAATGGGAGAAATAGCAGTACATTTAAGTTTACAATCTTCAACACATTTTCGTTACGTTGCGTTGTGCTTTCCTATTATGCGCTCACGAACGACAAAAATGAAAAAGAGCCCATTCGCTTCGCACCCTGTCGAGTTTATGCATCGGAATGTTATGTTGTGTTTTTGTGCATCTCTCTCTCTCTCTCTCCACAACTTCAACATCCTAAAACCGTTGATGTCCTTCCCTAGTCGATCTGCTGGAAAAGCGAGGGATCACATCCCTTCGTTTCGTTCATGAACACAACCAGACAGTCTATTGTATGCATTGCGTGCATTTCTCCTGATTCTAATCTGATGCATCCCTTTTAACCAGTTATATAAGTAACAAAGCGAGCGTGCCTGCATACCACAATAAAAACCAACTGCTCATCTTTCTATTTACTAAAGTACCTTTAATACATGTTATTATATTTTTATTCCTAACATTTTTCTTATGAATGAATATGAAATTCCAGATCCCAACCAAAAATGTGTGAGTGTTCTTTTTTGCTTCTAGCTGCTTTTTGAGAGAGATGTGTTCATGAAGTGCACCGAGAGCACCAAACTATATTTTATGCTGTCGTATCCGACTCTTTACATACATTTGAAATGGAATGAACGCACATTCCCGCATAGCCCGTATAAATGTCTTGTATGAATGTCGCTTAACGAGCCAAACTGAATTTATGATTTAAAATATTCCTTTGGAAAAAGGTAAAGTAAGATAATATGCTACATGATTTACACGATTGTCTCTCTAACTAAAAATTATACTGCAAATCAAAAATCAACTGCAGACTACAGCACACACATAATATTGCTTTTTTGATCCTTTATCTGCGTAAAAAAGTCTGAACTGATCTGACTTAGCTGACACTCACTCTTCCTACTTTTTTTTCTCAGCTGGACCCACTGCTGGAAAGGGAAATACAAAATACTACTACTACTACCAAAGCCAGAGAATAAGGATGGGAAAGGAGGAGACGGTCACATTATGGCATGGCATGTGTGTTTGTGAATAGAAACATTGTATGAATGCAAGTAAATATGCCTGCCTTGAAGACATGTATCTATCCTTCTCCATCACATCAAAAATTGAACATAGCATTTACAGAGCAGGAAAACGGTTGACTTGACTTGTGAGTGAGTTGATGCAGAAAAGGAAAGAAATCCGGAGAAGGATAAACTTAAGTAAAGTAAGCAGAATGTAACCTTATGAAAACACAGGGTGTCAGATCAGTCAAGTCAGTCACACATTCACTCAGTCAGACAAACGGCAAAGGACGAATCGTTCGTAAAAGTTCCAACTTTCCGTAAGTTAGTTAGTGTAAGAAACTGACTGCCTTCGAGCAGCGAACATCACCTCACAATAATGTAACTTTACTAACACGTTTCACATGAACCTTCCTTCCACTACCACCACCGCATCGTCAATTTACTATAAACCCGTGTACCACTTGCTCTCTCCACAGCCGTTTCCTCTATATCAGATCAGTCTCGTCGTAAGTAGTAATAATAATCATGAAACGAGTATAATGATGAGCGAGGAAACTGTAGACCATGTAAAGCATTCCATTTTTGCCATTTGAAACATTTTACCGTCAACGAACATCCTTATTATCCTTGCGTATCTTCGCTGACAGCAGGAGCGGCAGAAGCGTACAAAGTTTCCATAATATTCACCAGCGTAATAATATTATTCTCTGAGAGACTTATGACCAAATAAAATTATATAACAAACATCGTCTGTAACAGTCTAGATGGCTCATCCAAATATTACACACACATTTTGTAAAGTACGCTTAACGCTATAATGACCTTCACATAAAACTTTATTTTAGTCCAAAAATGGGCGTTGTTTTTCTACGCATGCCACTTCCTCCCATAAGAAAAATTCTTCCTGGCCTTATGCCCTCTGCGATTCTCTCTGTCTGACTCTGTGTGAGCATAAGCACACTGATACTTTTATTACTTGACTTATTATTGAACACTAGAATGCTGTGCTGAGATTACTCGCTCACACACAAACCATTTCCATTTCAAACCATCATATTTAGAAAATAAGAGAAAAACTGGAGAATACTATGATGGTTTAGAATACATAACCTTAATCCAAAAGCATGCAGACCAAACTAATCACAAAAATGAGAAGAAAAAAAAGTCATATCAAAATGTGCTTTCATCATATTATATTTATCTGTTTGTGGTTCCAGCTTATTCACAGATAAAGTGTATAATGCGCATGAAATGAAAGAATGATTAGATGCTGGTCTAATGGACTCATCGTTCCATTCCATAAAAAAAGGCTTTTTACTTTCTTTTCACAGTCAACTTGCTATATACTGTCTGGCTTGCCTAGCAGCTTTGTTTTAATGCAGCTGTGGCTGTAGAGAGCTTTACAAAGAAACACTGAAAACCGTGATACGCTCACATTCACACCAAAATGGGCTCTTTGTTTTTACTACACAAATTGTACCTGGCACGCGACCCTAAGAAAGAGTAAGAAACATGACGAGACGATTTTAACTGACCCGGTTTTCCCTTAATACAGATAGACAACCATGTAAATATGCGTACGTACATACAAAGTACACCATTAAAAGTAAATAGAGTAGTTTGTTCCACCTCGCCCATTCCACACATTTTTACTCCTTTTAACGACAACCGTAAAACAACACACGAGCTATTCCTTTCAAAGAGAATGGAGAATTTACAACAAACAAAAAAGCTTTCGTCAGTCAGAGAAGGTAATTTGTATTCATTAAGTCCATGCTTGGTTTGCTCCATTTTCTCCAAAAAGTGTAACACATGGTGGACCAGCTGCTTCTCTAGTTGGGACTTTTAACTAATTATTCCAAGTCATGGAGCAGCTGACGATATAGACTTTTTCATAAAACTCAGTTTTCTCCTTTAATCCTTATTGCTTTCATGATCTGATCACATAAAGGCTGAAGCTGAGTGATAATAATCATAGTCTCATGTGGCGTTGCATTATCAAAGAAAAGGCAAAAGCATGAAGTTAAACCTCCTCAACACATCTGCTTTATGATTAATGATTCTCATTTCCTTCCTATTTTGTATGAAACCTTAAATTGTATTGTGTATAAATAGGACACGCACGCACATAATGCTCAAAAATGTCCGCAGATTCCCTGATTGGGTGTTCGTGATAAAGATAGTAACATATGAAGATGTGAGAGGGTAAACCAAAGATCAATTATTTAAGAATTCAGTTTCCGTAATTTTGCATTTAAATTCATCGCTTTTTCAGAATATACTGCTTTACTTTAAGCATTTATTACGTTCATAAGATTTTGACATGATAATTTAATCATAGTCACACAAGAGTCATATAAATTATCCATACATCAATATAATATAATCAAAGCACTGATAGAGCGTTTTCATTTATTCACTACTGCATCTAGTTATTGTTGTTACTCCAATCCCATAGCACGCGACAACCTGATGTGCACACTACTTTTTAGGTAACTGCTTATCCTTCAGTGATTGAATCTTATCTCGTCCCTTTGCCATGAGCTCCTTCGCAGGTTTAATATATCCCATATTCCTGAGTGTATTTATCGATAACGTTGTTCCACCTGCAAGGAAAACAAGTTTAATAATTCATTAGTTTAAAACGGAATAAAAAATATCGTTTCCTGATTGTAATAGTAATGAGCTTAAATGTTGTCTGCACTAAATTTAGCTTGCAAAATTGTAATGTGAAATGGAAATGACACCACGACATAAAATCCATTAAAGCCTAATATTAAAAAATCAATTGGTGATATATCGGTATCTATTAATGATCAAAAGCTCAAAGTTGTATCCTCAGCAAAATGTTTAGGGTTAGTAATCAATGACACATTAGATTGGTCGGAACATGTAAAGTCTATGCTACAAAAAACTAGTTTTACTCTACGTAGTATATGGTTTTTACAGCCAATTTTAAAATACAACCAAAGAAAAACTATT